>JAJIRX010000810.1:0-15018 GCA_023853785.1 Psilocybe azurescens | reverse complement strand
CACTTTATTTTCTTTTTCTTTTCTCTTTTCTTTTTCTTTTCTCCCTTCCTTTTCTTTGTCATCCTTCACATCATTGATACATCATCGTATGTTCTGATGAACTTTGCTTTCCATCATATCTATGAAACTCCATCATATCTTTGATGGACTTTCACTTCTATCTTTTATGATACATCTTTGATGAACGCTTGATCTGTTTCCTCTATTCTTATATACATCTGCTGATGAACATTCAAACTCGTTTCAACTTGCTGTGCGGTTCATAGTATTTATACCAGGAAGGATCCACTGTATTCTTTAGCTAGTTCTTGAGAATCTAACCTCCTCTTACTTGACACTGCTTGGAACTCGCTGTTCTTGACTACTTGACTGTCGGCTTTATCCACGCGTGAATATAAGCTTGAAGTCGTAACAAAAGAACTAGCTCATCTACGAATCTCGCCCGCTCCCCAGCAGGCGAGACCTCTGAAACCCGAAACGAAACACGGCACCACCGAAAGCGGAATTCCGCTACCGACAGCTCAGAAGAAGGAACCCCGACACAAAATTGGCAGACACCGAACCCGTCCAGACAAAGCTCTGAAGATATCAACCTAGGCAACGAAGACCTATCAAACTCGCTATAGCTTATTATCAACCCTGGCGATAGATCAAGAAGAACAACAAGACACAGACATGGTCGAAACAAACGGAAAGAAAGAAATCTCGATCAACAAACCCACTGTATTCGATGGAGACAGGACAAAGTCCAGGTCTTTCATACAAGACTGCTATCTCTACATGGACATAAACGATGACATCTACAACACAGACAAGAAGAAAATTGCCTTCATTTTATCATTCTGCATGGAAGGAGGAGCAAAACTATGGAAGGAACAGTACTTGACCTCAAGGACAAAGGAACTAGTCCCAACCAAACCATCGAATGGGACACCCTCAGCACATTCTTGAAAAATTCCATGACGCATTCACTCCAGTGGATGAAACCAGATCAGCCATGAACGACATAAAATGACTTAGGCAAAAACCCAACGAAAGAGTGGAAGACATCATCAACAAGTTCAAATTGTTGGTAGGACAAGCCAATCTAGGAACAGAAACGGAATCAGACCATGCCCACCTCATTGGATTATTCCAAAAATGCATCACACCTCAGCTTGCCGACAGGATCCTGTACTCTGAAGACCTTCCAAGGACAATCCAAGGATGGTACAAAAAGCAACAACATTTGACACCAACTATAGACTGGCCAAGGTCTTTAGAGAAGAACCAGAAGAACGCAGGAGGGCGCCACAATGGAACAACTTCCCAAGAAACAACAGGAACTACGACCCAAACAGGATGGACGTAAAGCCATGACAGCGAAGAACAGGCCGAATTAATCAGGAAAGGCGCCTGTTTCAGGTGCAAACAACGAGGACATCTATCCAGGAATGTGCCCACAGAAAGGACCAACAAACCAGAACAGAACCCAAGGACAACCCAGCAAGAAGTGGACCCCAAAGGAACTCCATGCCCATATCAGGAGCCTGAACAAGGACGAAAAAGATGAACTTGCAGACCTCATGGTTAAAACAGGATTTGAAGAGAAAGAAGAAAAGGATTTTTAAAGAGGAGAAACAGAGCGACGTCTGTCTCTCCTTATCTGAAGATACAATCTGTACTTACGGCAACAATTGAGAATAAAACTATGCTTCACCAGTTTCATTCCCCTGCAAAGAAACAGAATGGCTCACAAATTGTCGAAACCTCTGCTCTCTTAGACTCAGGAGCAGGAGGAAAATTCATTGACCAGAATTACTACACAAAAACTTTTGGACCCAAGACCCAACCCTTGGAAAAACCAATCCGAGTTTATAATGTAGACGGGACCCCAAACAAGAAAGGAACCATCTCGTCATTTGTAGACCTGGACTTAAAGGTTGGAAACCGAACCATCGGGAACAATTACTGGTCTCTGGACTAGGAAACAGAAAATTATTCTGGGTTTCCCTTGGTTACAGGAAAAGAATCCAGGAATCAACTGGCAGAACGGACAGATAACTTAGAAACCACGTCAAGGACCTACAATAAATCAGACTACCATTGAAGAAGAAACGGACGAACAAACATCAATAATCGAGACCACCCACCCATTGGAAGAATTCGAATCACTGATCATCAATACATCGGGCATAAACGAAGATAAAATAAAAGAAACATGGCTTAACACCAAGATCACTACCTCACAGACATTAGCCCAACAATATGAACCAGAGAAACCCACAAAACCTCTCCAAGAAATTATTCCCCCAAAATATCAGTCATATATGGACCTCTTTGACAAACAAGCGGCAGACCGATTCCCGGAACCAAGACCTATGGGACCACAAAATTGAGTTAAAGAAGGATTCATACCAAAGAAATTCAAGGCATATAATATTACACCGGCAGAACAAACAGGAACTGGACAACTGGACAAAGGAACAATTGGACAAAGGATACATTCGGCCCTCTGAATCACCTATGGCATCTCCATTCTTCTTCGTATCAAAAAGGATGGAAAGCTCAGACCTTGTCAAGACTACAGATATCTGAACGACTGGACCATCAAAACGCCTACCCACTACCACGGATAACGGAGCTCATGGACAAGTTAAAAGGCACAAAATTCTTCACCAAAAAGCTGGATATCCGATGGGGCTACAACAACATCAGGATAAAGACAAGGTGACCAATGGAAAGCAGCATTCAAAACCAACCGAGGACTTTTGAACCAACTGTAATGTTCTTTGGCATGTGCAACTCCCCAGCAACCTTCCAATCCATGATGGACTTGATCTTCAAAGATATGATATCACAATGCTTCGTAATCATCTATATGGATGACATCTTAATCTTTGCAAAGATCAAGGAACTGGAAAAGTACACTAAAATGGTTCTCCAACGACTCCGAGAAACGATCTCTATCTCAAACCGGAAAAATGCTCATTTGCTCAGGGAGAAAGTGGAATATCTCGGAATGATTGTCGAAGCAGGAAAGATCTCCATGGACCCAACAAAACTCAAGGAATTCAGGACTGGCCAGCGCCTACTACTCGCAAACAAGTCCGATCATTTCTAGGCTTTGGAAACTTTACCAAAAATTCATCCGGAAGTTCTCTGAAGTAGCTCAACCTTTGAATGAACTCCTGAAGAAAGACAAAGGATTTTTATGGAACGACAGTAACTCAAGCTGCCTTTGATGAACTAAAGAAACAATTCACAGAAGAACCAGTACTCTTGATGCCTGACCCTGCTAAACCATTTCAAATTGAATCTGATGCTTCAAAATACGCCTCTGGAGCAGTCCTCACCCAACTAGATGGAAATGGCGAAAGACACCCATGCGCATTTATATCAAGAACATTTTCCCCAACCGAAAGAAATTACAAAATCTATGACAGAGAATTATTTGGAATAATCCGAGCACTACAGGAATGGAGACACTACATCCAAGGATCAGAACACTCGACTACAGTATATTCAGATCACAAGAATTTAACATATTTCAGATCGGCCCAAAATCTGAATCGACGACAGGCACGCTGGTCTCTGTACGTCTCAGAATTCAACCTGAAATTGGTACATCTACCTGGAAACAAAATGATTCAATCCGATACCCTTTCAAGACGCCCCTGATTTTACCCCCGGAAGAAGACCATGACAATGAAAACATCACCCTACTCCCAGAAAAGCTTTTCATTGACTTAATTGACGCTGAGTTACAGGAAAGGATTGCCAATGCGAACAAACTGGACCATAATGCAGCAGAAGCAATGAAAACCCTATTAGAGGGAGGACCGCCAAATGCATGACATGACCTCAAAGAATGGAAAAC
Source organism: Psilocybe azurescens (assembly GCA_023853785.1). Taxonomy (NCBI): domain Eukaryota; kingdom Fungi; phylum Basidiomycota; class Agaricomycetes; order Agaricales; family Agrocybaceae; genus Psilocybe; species Psilocybe azurescens. Next base: position 11,159 of record JAJIRX010000810.1, on the reverse strand, counting down.
AGAGATTGTGAACGGCAAAACCATCTTATACTACCATGGACGAGCCTACATTCCAAAAGATCAAACCCTGCGGAAGGACATAGTCAAATCATATCACAACCCTATTTCAGCTGGACACCCCGGAGAATTAGAAACATTCAATTCAGTAAAACAACACTACTGGTGGCCAGGATTACGATCATTTGTCAAACAATATGTAAAAGGATGTGCCACCTGCCGAATTCAAAGTAAATCAACATCCCTCTAACCCATCATTCATACCGATACCTGGACCAAAGTCAGCCCGACCTTTGCAGACAGTGCTATGGATTTCCTTACAGACCTTCCACCGATCCTGGACAAACAAGGAGAAGTTGAATTGTGATTCTAAGCATCACCGATCATGGAAACACAAAAGGACTTATTCTTATTCCTTGCCGAATGAAAGGACTGGATGCTGAAAGGACTGGCAAACTCTTAATGGACAATCTCTACAAAAGGTTTGGACTACCCCGGACAGCCTCACGTCAGATCGAGACCCCAGATTTGCCGCTGAATCATTCAAGGAGTTAATGAAACTCCTCGGAGTAAAATCAAAATTTTCAACTGCTTACCACCCTCAAACGGACGGAACAACGGAACGATACAACCAAGAAATTGAAGCCTATCTATCCATATACTGCTCATCTCATTCAGAAGACTGGCACAAACAACTTGGGTACCCTTGAATTCACTCCCACAACAATCAAAGACATGCAGGCAGACAGAGAACACCATTCGAACTGATTCTTGGATATTCCCCATTGCAATCCCTACCGCATTCGAACACACCAAATTCCCTTCAGTAGAAGAAAGACTGAAGTATCTTCAAAGGATCAAGAAGAAGCCCTAGCAGCCCATGAACTAGCCCGGACAAGGATGGCTGAAAGGAAGAACTCAAAATTCACACCGTTCACCCAAGGTCAAAAAGGTTTGGCTAGAAGCGACAAATTTACAAATCAATTATCACAAGAAAATGGCACCCGAAACGAGAAGGACCCTTCAAAATTAAAGAAGTCTTAGGACCCCTAACTTATCAGCTGGAACTCCCCAAAGGATGGCTCATTCACAATGTATTCCATGCGACACTTCTTAATCCATATCACAAAACTGAAACACATGGACCTAATTTCATTCGACCGCCACCAGAGATATTAAACGAAGAAGAACATTGGGAAATAGAAACGATTCTCAAACATCGAAAAGAGGAAGAGGATACCAGTACTACATCAAATGGAAGGACTATCCGATCACCGAAGCAACGTGGGAACCGGCTTCGGTCTTTGAAGAAAACCGGTAACGAAATCTTACAGGCTTACCGAACACGTCACAAGCTGTAAAAAGACCACCATCTTCCCTCACTCGATAATCAATCAACATGCTCTCCTTTCCCTTGATCAAACGGGTCAAGTCCACTCTCTTTCCCAAAATACTCACAAACCTATTTTCCTCATGACAAAAATACCAAAGTCCCAAGAAGATCAACAACAAATGCTTGAAGAACTCGGAGATAGTGTTCATAATGTCTCGAGAAGCGGAGAAACAAGCACACAATGAACTCAAGGCAAGATGCGCAGCAATGGCGCATGACCAAAATCTAGAGTATCAACTGTGGATTTCCCAGCTCAAGGAAAAACTTAGACCTGGACTGGCAACAAAGGTTATAAGGAAGGTCAAGTTGCTACACTTCTAGGCAACAAAAATCAATATCCAACAATGTCTCATTCCACTGCTCGTGCCTCCTCTGTTCCCCAACCTACTACTACATCGTCTCAACTTTTTAATACTCTCTCCGTCCTACGAACTACTTGAAATCTTGAAAAATGCCGAAAACTGATACGACGTGAAGCCCTTTGCCCCCTTTATCGAGAGAACTGAATTTTTCAATTATTTATCTGGCAAAATCACGAATCATTGAGGCAAACATTGCAGTCAAAGCGTGCGTGAGTCCGAGTCCACCACAAAGCCACCACCGACTCCCTCAAATGTCTTCAACTCCAAAGGTTTGAGCGAGCCATCGAACACATGCTCATCAAACATTGCACGACACCCCTACAGAACGACTTGCCGACGGCTGATCAACCACAGCCTTTCAACATCAACAATCAGACCGGCACGCCTTCTCGTCGCCCGACTCGAACCAGCGGACAAGTGTTGGGAATCAACGTTGACCCGGACGTTACATGCTTCACATGTGGAAAGTTGGGACATATACGACAACACTGCCCCAAGTTCACCTGCAACCACTGCCACCGTTGAGGACCAGGACATACGCCAAGATACTGTCCTTTCAAGCGTAGCGACTCTCCTCACAGAAGCTGATTACTTTGATTATGACGACCCCACGGATGACGTTGGCATCGCAAACAACACTGGAGAACCCTACGGATACTGAAGACCATTTGTTACGATTTCAAGTTAGAGTCACGCAGTGTCGTAATCTAACCACCAATCGTTGTACAAGAACAAGTTCAAGTTCAAGTTGAGCAGGTTAAGCAGGTTGGATTCTCAAGAACTAGCTAAAGAATACAGTAGATGCTCCCTCGTATAAATACTATGAACTGTACAGCTAGTTGAAACAAGATCGAATGTTCATCAGCAGATGTATATAAGAATAGAAGAAACAGATTGAGTTGAAACGAGTTTGAATGTTCATCAGTAGATGTATATAAGAATAAGAGAAACAGATCAAACGTTCATCAAAGATGTATCATAAAGATGGAAGTGAAAGTAAAGTTCATCAGAGCGTGCGATGATGTATCAATGATGTGAAAGATGACAAAGAAAGGAAAAGAAAGAAAGAAAAGAAAAAGACTTGTCATAACACCATTCGACTGGGACAGTCGAACCTTAGGGGTAATGTTACGAACACTTTATTTTCTTTTTCTTTTTTCTCTTTCTTCCTTCTCTTTCCTTTTTTTGTCATCAATGATACATCATTGTATGTTCTAATGAACTTTGCCATCCATCATATCTACGAAACTCCATCATATCTTTGATGGACTTTCACTTCCATCTTTTATGATACATCTTTCGATGAACGTTTGATCTGTTTCCTCTATTCTTATATACATCTGCTGATGAACATTCAAACTCGTTTCAACTGCTGTATGGTTCATAGTATTTATACCAGGAAGGATCCACTGTATTCTTTAGCTAGTTCTTGAGAATCTATCCTCTTACTTGACACTGCTTGGAACTCGCTGTTCTTGACTATGACTGTCGGCTTTATCCATGCACGTGAATATAAGCTTGAAGTCGTAACAGGAACCTTGGTAGGGTTTCCTAAGAAATATACCCCTAAGCAATCTAGTACCAACATGCCTTAGCCGCAAGCCATCTGATAAAATAAGTTGGGTGATTGCTACCCAAGGAGGCACTGCCACATGGACAACAATGTTATCTTCAAATAAAACACTGTAGCCCAGGCAAACTAGTACTTTCCACTATTATAATTGGTGTAGCAAAGGCTAGGCAGCATGTGGCCCATTTCCTTCCTTTTCTCTTAGTCTCTTTCAATTATCACAAGCCAAAGTATCTATGTATTTAGTCTATAAAAACAGCCCTGTATCTTAGAATAGGAACCAAGTAATCTACACCCCAGATTTGATATCAGAATTTACTCTGAATAAGAATTCCAGTGTTAATACTTTGAGGACTAGTGATTTGTGTGATAAGAGATTGAACACTACAGTTCACCTTAAGCAATTAGGTGCTACCTGGTTTTGTGAGTGATTGCCATTGTTATATTCAACGTCAGGTCTATTAGACTTGATAAGCAGGCTTTTATAAGTCATCTGTGGACTGCCCTGGGGATTGTTAAGTATGGGTTGGAACCCTATATGGCTAGTGATTGCTCATAGTAACTAGGGATAACTGTCAGAGAACTCTGACTGTTCAGGATGTTGCCTATAGAAAGACTGCCCTGGGGATTGTTAAGTACAGGTGGGAACCCTATAAAGGCTAGTGATTGCTCATAGTAACTAGGGACAACTGTCAGAGAAATCCGACTGTTTCAGGATGTTGCCTATAGCAAACTAAGGACTGTGGACTAGTGTGCCCAGTTGCTTATAGGAACTAAGGATCTGCTATGTGTTAATATGGGTGATCACTTATAGTGTTTGATAGTTTGAGTTTGGGTTTTATAAAGCGACCTGTTAGGTGTCCCATACACTTGCCCCCAAAAGCGATTCCCTTGATATTGGTGATCACCCTCACATAGAGAGATTGCCCTTACTATTTCAGTGCCTTGTGTGTACTCACCTGTCTAAAAGAGTTCTCTAGCTACTAGTGATCACCAAAGAGCAATCGTCTAAGTCTGTACTCTGCTAAACTAGTTATTGTAATAAGCCTTAAAAGCTTACCTCCCAGATCGAACTGATCAATATAAATATTTGATTGGGTGTTGTGTATTGGGCAATTACAAAGACACCCTCACTAAACATCTCAACATGTTCTGTAAAGAAAACTTACAGTCAAATTACAGAATTTCTGTTTGTTTTACTTACGGAATTTATGTATATAATTGCTGTATGTAAAACTTACACCAAAATATACCTGAGTGAGTTGAATACTGTATATTTCGGTGTAAGTTTTACATACAGCAATTATATACATAAAACTAAACAGAAATTCTGTTGACTGTAAGTTTTCTTTACAGAACTCATGTTTGTATAACATACAGCAATTACATACACAATATCTGTATGTTTACATACAGCAATTACATACAGCTGTTCTGTATATTTAAAAACAGACAAAGAATAGAAATTCTCTTTATTCAGGTGTATTATTTTAGCTTAGAAACAGAAATACTGTTTGTTTAACTTGTACAAACAGAATATCTGTTTGTATTATTTTCAAACAGAAGTGCTGTATGTCATACTTACAGCAATTCTTACATAAGTTCTGTATTTAATTCACTGTAAGTTTTACTTACACTGGTCGGCGCCAGCAGTGGAAGAGAAGTCCATGTATGTCACGCATCTTCAGGGTCATCAAAAAGGTAACATATCAACGTCAAAAATTGCAATTTTGCTTCTGCAGCTCTTCTACAACATACTCACTATCTATCTAAAGAGAAGCTGAGATGTTGGCCAAGTCACCAAGGAGAAAGGTGGGAATATCGAGCTGGTGAATGATGGGTATATCGAGCAGAGTTGATCCTGTTAATGACTTACATAAGTTAACTGAGTTATTAAATTACGATTGACACATATCATTCTCCCTGTGTGTGGGTTCCACGTCCCTTTCTGACGAAAATGGAGTCCATCTATTCATCCACGCGGTTTGAAGAAGAGGAAAACATATACAGATATACAACAGAAAAGTCCAACAACGACTATGTAAAGGAATTGGTCAAATGAGTAAACTTTCGGGAGGACCAAGATAGCTTGGTTGCAGTCCCCGGCATCTGAGAGTGTTTCGTCAAGAACCTTCTACCATGAATAGGAGAAGAACGCACCGATCACTATCTTTTGGATGACGACCGCAGGCTCCATCATCGAAATCTTTCCAATAGCTCAGCTTCTATATTACAAAGTCAAGAAAGTAGATTCGAGTGCTCACCTTCAAAGTGTGAGCACCAGGATCCACCCGCTAAAGCTCGTGGGCGTTGTGATGATAGAGTTGGCGACCCAGCCATCATTCGAATCCCATCCATCAGGCAATCCTCCAGGAATCTCAGATCCGACAGGTATGACTTTTACGGGCGCTTGCGAGTCGATCTGGATAGAATAAGCCAATGGTTGCTGATCCGTATTCGCATTGAGAGAAGGGGAAAGGTGCACAATCACAGTTACATTTCCACCAGCTTGGTTATTGAAGTTGACGAAATCATATTCCCTAATAAAGGTCTCAGCAAAATCACTAATTGAGCTAATCCTAGTCATATAGAACTACTCACAAAGTTGGGCCGGCTCCAACAGTGAAGTTAACATCGCCTAAAGGCATTGGAGTGACGGCAGATAGAGTTCTGCCAAGGCCAGGGAGCTCCGTCCACGAAATGCCCTGAACTGTAGTCTTTCTAGTTGCATGTGCTGCCTCAACTGAGATAACGCCAGTCCCTTCGACAAAGCCTACACATCTTATGAGCAAACTTCGCCAGTGAGCTTGAGATTATCGCACCTTTGAACCCACTCGGAGGGGTGTTCTTGACAGCAAAGAACATCACAGGCACAATCAGCGCAGCCTGTCCGACAGCCGTAGCGGTAAAAATGATCTGAGCTGTGTTGCTGCCGGCACTAAGCTTACTCCAGTCAGTGACGCTAGCAATCACGCGTTGTTCTGGAGACGTCGGCGAGATAGACCCCTTGGCAGGTGTGAGTTTGATCCAGGTAACATTGCTGGTAGCAGTGAACGTGAATGAAGTAGGTCCACCGGCTCCAACATCAAAGTAGCGGTCGGCGATAGGAGAGAAGTTGTCCAGGGTGACGGAAGGAGGTGGACAGTTGTAACCCAGTGCGCATTGATTTGGATTGTCTCCCGGCCTGTGTGTGGAAGTTAAGAAACATGATTCAAACTGAAGAGACGATACGAAATATCTTACCAGGCTCTAGAGTACCCTCGGGTACAATTCGCATGACTCCTGCAAGTGCATTCTTTTTGACTGAACACGGGAGATCAATGGCATGCTATTGAAACAATATGCCCTAAATATAGAAAAAACTCTACCCCAAGACTGATAAGTACCTGTTTGTCATTGGTTGCTGCCAGTAGAAGTATCCCAAGTCTGTGGATTAATGTCAATAAATGAGTCGACGGAAACATATAAAGCATCGCTTACGGGTTTGATCCATCATGCTTCATGGAAATAAAAGGTGAGCACTGATCACCAAAAAACGGTTGATAACCTACTGGTCCCATTTTCCTGAAAGAGTTTTAGCTTTATACACAGTGTATTATCGTTAAACTAGCTCACCGTTAAGTAGCGTATGGTACTGCGTTTCAATATCGAAGTCTTTCTCGAACAGTTGCTCAACAGTATCCGCAAGTTGGTTTGTGCTCAGCTAACTTATCTTTTAGCATGGTATAAAGAGCTTCTGTCAAGAATGACGCACCCGTGCTTGTGACGCTCTTAGAATTATTCTGTCCTGCGGCGACCAGCTAAATAAATAAAAAATTAGATACATGCTAGGACAATAAAGAACTAAGTGAAAACCATTTTAGCAACGTTGTTGCTTGCGATGACTGGATGATGCAAGTTGGAAGAAGGCAGGTTTCATAGCAATCGACAAGCTGTTATAGATTACAGTCGATGCTGCTTCAAGGTTGCCCAATCGGCAAAATATTATCCGCTCTGAAGATTAAATCATATCGCACAGGAGCCTGCGATTTTTAACGCTCTGTAATTGATCAAGCTGTAGGTTGTTCCGTTCAGCAACTCCGGCTTCCTCCTTGCATTGAATCTCGTCAAATTGCCGATGATGCTTGTAACGGTAGCCGTATCCTTTCTGGGACAGATCGAATTCACGAGTTGCCCACTGACGAAGGTCTGTACATTAGCCGGTGTCCAGCGAGTCGAGTTCCATCCATAACTGAGGAAGAATTCGGTCTCCCGCTCGTATGGCTTGAGATCGCCGACATTCAAGATCCAGAGTCGGTCGGCTTGGCGTTGAATGGCGAGGGACATTTGTTGTTGTATATAGTTTGGTTTAGAATGAAGGTATCCTGACTGATTGCATTTGTTGTATACCTTTTCGACTTGTGTGCTCTGAGTTTCTATTCAGCAAGGTCTACATTGGAAGGCGACGTATCATGTCACTCACAGTAATCCACTTATAATCTCTTGGGGTTCCGACACTGCAGCGTGTTGTCGGTCAACAGCTCAACAGTCTTTCAGCTAACTTACATAGTCAACCTACAAAAATAAGGCGCTCCAATACGAGTGCCGGAGCAAAGGGAAGTAATATTTACATGATAATAAATACCAGCTCCTCCCGTTCTGTTTCTTTCTGACGAGGTTGGGTGGCGATGGACGTTTCCCCAGCTAAAGAACACTTAAGAAACCTAAATGTGAGATGCACGTGAAGCAACTTACTTATCGTCTGACCAAAGAAGAGTAACATAATCGGGAACACGCATTCCATCGTCGTAGTATCCTTCTACCTCCTTGTCTATTATTTCCTTTTCAACGATGTATGGATTTTAATAAAGCGGAGGAGACACTTACAGAGAGCCCAAATCTGGGGAATGTCGGAGACGTCCGTTTTATTGTAAACCTTTTGTAAGATCTCAGTCTGGTTTGCAATGACGCCTTGAAGAAGTGCGATATTCGTATTCTCCGAAAGAGGCACTGTAATTACGTTCAATTTGTAATCCGTTATTTAAAGATGCAGGGTAGAACTCACGGTCACCGAATCCTCATTCCAATTGTATACACCGATTCGAATGGTCTAGCACGCTCTGCTCCCTCAAGCCAAATTCGTTAATGTTGTCAGCGTTTGTAGTATAGTCCCACGGCCCTTTGCCGAAGATACTGAATTCGTTGGGAGTGGAGCGCATCATAGGTTCTTGATGACTGGAGAATGTGGATATAACACTAGATCATATTGAGTACGAGACAGGGATAGCATACCTTGTACCCATTACCACACCATAATAGTCGGCCAAAGGCTGATTCCTGTGGATCATCAATGGCAAAGGCGCTACCCCAGACAGCTATTTGCGGGATTTAAAGCTATTCCTGGCGCAAAGAGCGAGATGGCAGCGCATACCGGGCCATAGGTAATTTCCTTTCATCCTCAAAATAAGCTCAAACCTACAAAGAATACATTGAAGCTCATACAAATCGAACCAGGAATAAAACGCGGCTCACAGTTTGGTATAGAACAGATGATTGAATGGACTGCCGGTAAATTGGGCCCCTGTTCCATTCGTGAACTTTTCTGCGGCCCAGTTCTGCAGAGCTGGTTGTTCGTCATTGAGAAATATACCGCGGTACTTCACAGAAGGCGAGCCGTGAGAGCACCCTGAGTTCGTAACAAAAATATCTGACTGAGTAGTGGTTGGAACGTCAGCCCACCTGAGGAAGGAGCAGGTTATTTTGATGCGATTCTACCACGGGCCGCCAAGACGCGCCAGCCAGTTTGATAAAATAGAACATACCAGTACCATGGGGATACGCCTAATTCATCGGACAGAACAGATTGGTAAGTGTACAATTTTGGAAAAGACAACGGTGGGAATGAAAGTTAAACGGGCTACAAACTAATGGCATTCAGTCAAAAATAGAGGATGAACTCACCGAACTGCTCTGAATGGTCATATAACGCAAAGATCGTACCGCGCTTGTCAGCCCCAATAATTACGTAGGCGCTAGCCACTCCTGGAAGTGGGTTGCTGACGACACGTGATGAATGACTCCCATTTTCCTTCGATGGAAGAGACGTCTATTTTGGCGGACTTCACCACCTGGTCGATGACGGAGGACTTTCCGAGTGCCGATGATAATTGGAGCACTAGTGGGTGGTTTACTAAAGACGCATCTGCTGGTGATGAAGAATTTGCGACCGAGTCGGTAGGCGTAGTGGCGACAGTGAAGTTAGTCAAAGATGGTTTGACTGAGGTGACGCGCTGTATATCAGCCTGGAAGTCAGCAGCAGCGAGTTGAACGCCAGGCCATTCGTCTGGCGAAATGAGGATGGGGAAGCTTTCTTGTTGTTTACGACGGCAAATGTGTTGGTAGAAGGTTTGAAAGTAACACATGTATCCTGGCCGATGGCATGTATCCCACTCAAAGAGAGGGATGCCCAGAAGACAGGCAAAGACTCGTTCCATAGGTGCTTCAGAAGAACAGCGGCAGATAGACTGAACAAAACTGGGAGATGTGGAACAACCGAGATTCGATAGCTGGCCTCTAGATTATATGGTACTAAACACCTCATGACAGTTCAGAGGGCCGGTATGGACTATCTTCGGGACGAAGCTTAGCGAATCGGTGTTGTGGACACAATGCGGGTTAGAAGCCATAAGGATGCCTTTTCAAACGGTGAAGAGGGCTTGAGTATTACCTCCATGCGCGTGCCGACATGTTCCAGCGCTCCTAAGAAGGATGAAGATGTGTTTTTAGCATCCTAACTATTGTTGGTTAATCAGGGTGGCTTACATGGACTCCAGATTGAACAATTTATCCTATAAATACCGAGGGCGAGAGGATAAAGACGACTACGTACGACCCGTCAATCAGAAATTTATGGACGAAGAAGGCATATGTAGGTGCATCGAGGTTCACCTTAACTGGGGTTAAAATGAGACACATGATCATCGAGAGATGCATAATATGCCTGTGCGGGTCGTTAAGAGTTCGCACAACTTGCCACTTGCTTTGAAGGTCGCTGGGCTATTTGTGCGACGAGAGGGTGTGTACTGACATAAGCAAAAGTAGTTTAGTGCATGAGCATCAAAGGGCAGAAATCCACAATGACGTTCATTTGAGGCGATTTGCGTCCCTGTTCAAGGTAGTAGTTCTTCCTTGTAGTTGTGCTAATCTGACGCATATGAGCGGGTCCAGCCTGGCTTGAGGACAACCGGACGCTCCAGGTCTGGTAAGAGCAATCGTCAAGTTGATGTTGAGTTGCCACAAACGTCAATATTCGCGATGTCGTTTGTTAGTTTCAGCCGAAATTTTCAAATAGTTTATAGCGGGTGTACTAGGTACATACTGCATTCATCGCGCCGTCGACTTGGGATGTTTGGAATATTGTAGTTGAGGTATTGCGGGCGAGGCTTGTGTACGCTAAGCAGTCACCCTCGGCAAGATGTCCGTCGCTCTCCTATACTCCCTAATCTTCAGAATCATCTTATAGAAAGCGCGCCAGTACCCTATATGCGTGGTTTCTCAGTTGGTTGTATATCATTTTAAGCTTTAGCTGATTGTAATTCAATGACATACCAAGATACACATCTACCATTCTCAGATTGCTCCACCACCTGCGGCCCCATGAGCATTCCGCGACGTATGTGCAGGACACGAACTATCTCATAAAATACAAGGTATGCAGAAAAAACGTGTTTTAGAGAGTTTATGGAAATGCTCACCATGGGTTTAGTCCATTATTTGCTCTGATTGAGACGCAGAGAGCGCTAGTGCATTTGTGGAAGAATCTCTGCCCAGAGCGAAGTCAGTTGGTGCTAGGTAGGGG
>JAJIRX010000809.1:0-28212 GCA_023853785.1 Psilocybe azurescens | reverse complement strand
ATCTTTCGATGAGCGTTTGATCTGTTTCCTCTATTCTTATATACATCTGCTGATGAACATTCAAACTCGTTTCAACTTACTGTATGGTTCATAGTATTTATACCAGGAAGGATCCACTGTATTCTTTAGCTAGTTCTTGAGAACTAACTTCTTACTTGACACTGCTTGGAACTCGCTGTTCTTGACTATGACTGTCGGCTTTATCCATGCACGTGAATATAAGCTTGAAGTCGTAACAGGAACCTTTAGGGGTTTCCTAAGAAATATACCCCTAAGCAATCTAGTACCAACATGCCTTAGCCGCAAGCCATCTGATAAAATAAGTTGGGTGATTGCTACCCAAGGAGGCACTGCCACATGGACAACAATGTTATCTTCAAATAAAACACGTAGCCCAGGCAAACTAGTACTTTCCACTATTATAATTGGTGTAGCAAAGGCTAGGCAGCATGTCCATTTCCTTCCTTTTCTCTTAGTCTCTTTCAATTATCACAAGCCAAAGTATATATTTAGTCTATAAAAACAGCCCTGTATCTTAGAATAGGAACCAAGTAATCTACACCCCAGATTTGATATCAGAATTTACTCTGAATAAGAATTCCAGTGTTAATACTTTGAGGACTAGTGATTTGTGTGATAAGAGATTGAACACTACAGTTCACCTTAAGCAATTAGGTGCTACCTTTTGTGAGTGATTGCCATTGTTATATTCAATGTCAGGTCTATTAGACTTGATAAGCAGGCTTTTATAAGTCATCTGTGGACTGCCCTGGGGATTGTTAAGTATGGGTTGGAACCCTATATGGCTAGTGATTGCTCATAGTAACTAGGGACAACTGTCAGAGAACTCTGACCGGTTCAGGACAGTTGCCTATAGAAAGACTGCCCTGGGGATTGTTAAGTATGGTGGGAACCCTATAAAGGCTAGTGATTGCTCATAGTAACTAGGGACAACTGTCAGAGAAATCCGACTGTTTCAGGATGTTGCCTATAGTAAACTAAGGACTGTGGACTAGTGTGCCCAGTTGCTTATAGGAACTAAGGATCTGCTATGTGTTAATATGGGTGATCACTTATAGTGTTTGATAGTTTGAGTTTGGGTTTTATAAAGCGACCTGTTAGGTGTCCCATGTACACTTGCCCCCAAAAGCGATTCCCTTGATATTGGTGATCACCCTCACATAGAGAGATTGCCCTTACTATTTCAGTGCCTTGTGTGTACTCACCTGTCTAAAAGAGTTCTCTAGCTACTAGTGATCACCAAAGAGCAATCGCCTAAGTCTGTACTCTGCTAAACTAGTTATTGTAATAAGCCTTAAAAGCTTACCCTCCCAGATCTAGAACTGATCAATATAAATATTTGATTGGGTGTTGTGTATTGGGCAATTACAAAGACACCCCACTAAACATCTCAACAAGTTCTGTAAAGAAAACTTACAGTCAAATACAGAATTTCTGCTTGTTTTACTTATGGAATTTATGTATATAATTTCTGTATGTAAAACTTACACCAAAATATACCTGAGTGAGTTGAATACTGTATATTTCGTAAGTTTACATACAGCAATATATACATAAATTCCATAAGTAAAACTAACAGAAATTCTGTATTTTGACTGTAAGTTTTCTTTACAGAACTCATGTTTGTATAACATACAGCAATTACATACACAATATCTGTATGTTTTACATACAGCAATTACATACAGCTGTTCTGTATATTTAAAAAACAGACAAAGAATAGAAATTCTCTTTATTCGGGTGTATTATTACAGCTTAGAAACAGAAATACTGTTTGTTTAACTTACCACCAAACAGAATATCTGTTTGTTATCTGTATTATTTTCAAACAGAAGTGCTGTATGTCATACTTACAGCAATTCTTACATAAGTTCTGTATTTAATTCACTGTAAGTTTTACTTACACTGGTCGGCGCCAGCAGTGGAAGAGAAGTCCATGTATGTCACGCATCTTCAGGGTCATCAAAAAGGTAACATATCAACGTCAAAAATTGCAATTTTTGCTTCTGCAGCTCTTCTACAACATACTCACTATCTATCTAAAGAGAAGCTGAGATGTTGGCCAAGTCACCAAGGAGAAAGGTGGGAATATCGAGCTGGTGAATGATGGGTATATCGAGCAGAGTTGATCCTGTTAATGACTTACATAAGTTAACTGAGTTATTAAATTACGATTGACACATATCATTCTCCTGTGTGTGGGTTCCACGTCCCTTTCTGACGAAAATGGAGTCCATCTATTCATCCACGCGGTTTGAAGAAGAGGAAAACATATACAGATATACAACAGAAAAAGTCTAACAACGACTATGTAAAGGAATTGGTCAAATGAGTAAACTTTCGGGAGGACCAAGATAGCTTGGTTGCAGTCCCCGGCATCTGAGAGTGTTTCGTCAAGAACCTTCTACCATGAATAGGAGAGAAGAACGCACCGATCACTATCTTTTGGATGACGACCGCAGGCTCCATCATCGAAATCTTTCCAATAGCTCAGCTTCTATATTACAAAGTCAAGAAAGTAGATTCGAGTGCTCACCTTCAAAGTGTGAGCACCAGGATTCACCCCGCTAAAGCTCGTGGGCGTTGTGATGATAGAGTTGGCGACCCAGCCATCATTCGAATCCCATCCATCAGGCAATCCTCCAGGAATCTCAGATCCGACAGGTATGACTTTTACGGGCGCTTGCGAGTCGATCTGGATAGAATAAGCCAATGGTTGCTGATCCGTATTCGCATTGAGAGAAGGGGAAAGGTGCACAATCACAGTTACATTTCCACCAGCTTGGTTATTGAAGTTGACGAAATCATATTCCCTAATAAAGGTCTCAGCAAAATCACTAATTGAGCTAATCCTAGTCATATAGAACTACTCACAAAGTTGGGCCGGCTCCAACAGTGAAGTTAACATCGCCTAAAGGCATTGGAGTGACGGCAGATAGAGTTCTGCCAAGGCCAGGAGCTCCGTCCACGAAATGCCCTGAACTGTAGTCTTTCTAGTTGCATGTGCTGCCTCAACTGAGATAACGCCAGTCCCTTCGACAAAGCCTACACATCTTATGAGCAAACTTCGCCAGTGAGCTTGAGATTATCGCACCTTTGAACCCACTCGGAGGGGTGTTCTTGACAGCAAAGAACATCACAGGCACAATCAGCGCAGCCTGTCCGACAGCCGTAGCGGTAAAAATGATCTGAGCTGTGTTGCTGCCGGCACTAAGCTTACTCCAGTCAGTGACGCTAGCAATCACGCGTTGTTCTGGAGACGTCGGCGAGATAGACCCCTTGGCAGGTGTGAGTTTGATCCAGGTAACATTGCTGGTAGCAGTGAACGTGAATGAAGTAGGTCCACCGGCTCCAACATCAAAGTAGCGGTCGGCGATAGGAGAGAAGTTGTCCAGGGTGACGGAAGGAGGTGGACAGTTGTAACCCAGTGCGCATTGATTTGGATTGTCTCCCGGCCTGTGTGTGGAAGTTAAGAAACATGATTCAAACTGAAGAGACGATACGAAATATCTTACCAGGCTCCTAGAGTACCCTCGGGTACAATTCGCATGACTCCTGCAAGTGCATTCTTTTTGACTGAACACGGGAGATCAATGGCATGCTATTGAAACAATATGCCCTAAATATAGAAAAAACTCTACCCCAAGACTGATAAGTACCTGTTTGTCATTGGTTGCTGCCAGTAGAAGTATCCCAAGTCTGTGGATTAATGTCAATAAATGAGTCGACGGAAACATATAAAGCATCGCTTACGGGTTTGATCCATCATGCTTCATGGAAATAAAAGGTGAGCACTGATCACCAAAAACGGTTGATAACCTACTGGTCCCATTTTCCTGAAAGAGTTTTAGCTTTATACACAGTGTATTATCGTTAAACTAGCTCACCGTTAAGTAGCGTATGGTACTGCGTTTCAATATCGAAGTCTTTCTCGAACAGTTGCTCAACAGTATCCGCAAGTTGGTTTGTGCTCAGCTAACTTATCTTTTAGCATGGTATAAAGAGCTTCTGTCAAAGAATGACGCACCCGTGCTTGTGACGCTCTTAGATTATTCTGTCCTGCGGCGACCAGCTAAATAAATAAAAATTAGATACATGCTAGGACAATAAAGAACTAAGTGAAAACCATTTTAGCAACGTTGTTGCTTGCGATGACTGGATGATGCACAAGTTGGAAGAAGGCAGGTTTCATAGCAATCGACAAGCTGTTATAGATTACAGTCGATGCTGCTTCAAGGGTTGCCCAATCGGCCAAAATATTATCCGCTCTAAAACGAAGATTAAATCATATCGCACAGGAGCCTGCGATTTTTAACGTACTCTCTGTAATTGATCAAGCTGTAGGTTGTTCCGTTCAGCAACTCCGGCTTCCTCCTTGCATTGAATCTCGTCAAATTGCCGATGATGCTTGTAACGGTAGCCGTATCCTTTTGGGACAGATCGAATTCACGAGTTGCCCACTGGCTGACGAAGGTCTGTACATTAGCCGGTGTCCAGCGAGTCGAGTTCCATCCATAACTGAGGAAGAATTCGGTCTCCCGCTCGTATGGCTTGAGATCGCCGACATTCAAGATCCAGAGTCGGTCGGCTTGGCGTTGAATGGCGAGGGACATTTGTTGTTGTATCTAGTTTGGTTTAGAATAAAGGTATCCTGACTGATTGCATTGTTATATACCTTTTCGACTTGTGTGCTCTGAGTTTCTATTCAGCAAGGTCTACATTGGAAGGCGACGTATCATGTCACTCACAGTAATCCACTTATAATCTCTTGGGGTTCCGACCTGCATAGCGTGTGTCGGTCAACAGCTCAACAGTCTTTCAGCTAACTTACATAGTCAACCTACAAAAATAAGGCATCAATACGAGTGCCGGAGCAAAGGGAAGTAATATTTACATGATAATAAATACCAGCTCCTCCCGTTCTGTTTCTTTCTGACAAGGTTGGGTAACGATGGACGTTTCCCCAGCTAAAGAACACTTAAGAAACCTAAATGTGAGATGTACGTGAAGCAACTTACTTATCGTCTGACCAGAGAAGAGTAACATAATCGGGAACACGCATTCCGTCGTCGTAATATCCTTCTACCTCCTTGTCTATTATTTCCTTTTCAACGATGTATGGATTTTAATAAAGCGGAGGAGACACTTACAGAGAGCCCAAATCTGGGGAATGTCGGAGACGTCCGTTTTATTGTAAACCTTTGTAAGATCTCAGTCTGGTTTGCAATGACGCCTTGAAGAAGTGCGATATTCGTATTCTCCGAAAGAGGCACTGTAATTACGTTCAATTTGTAATCCGTTATTTAAAGATGCAGGGTAGAACTCACGGTCACCGAATCCCCTCATTCCAATTGTATACACCGATTCGAATGGTCTAGCACGCTCTGCTCCCTCAAGCCAGAATTCGTTAATGTTGTCAGCGTTTGTAGTATAGTCCCACGGCCCTTTGCCGAAGATACTGAATTCATTGGGAGTGGAGCGCATCATAGGTTCTTGATGACTGGAGAATGTGGATATAACACTAGATCATATTGAGTACGAGACAGGGATAGCATACCTTGTACCCATTACCACACCATAATAGTCGGCCAAAGGCTGATTCTGTGGATCATCAATGGCAAAGGCGCTACCCCAGACAGCTATTTGCGGGATTTAAAGCTATTCCTGGCGCAAAGAGTGAGATGGCAGCGCATACCGGGCCATAGGTAATTTCCTTTCATCCTCAAAATAAGCTCAAACCTACAAAGAATACATTGAAGCTCATACAAATCGAACCAGGAATAAAACGCGGCTCACAGTTTGGTATAGAACAGATGATTGAATGGACTGCCGGTAAATTGGGCCCCTGTTCCATTCGTGAACTTTTCTGCGGCCCAGTTCTGCAGAGCTGGTTGTTCGTCATTGAGAAATATACCGCGGTACTTCACAGAAGGCGAGCCGTGAGAGCACCCTGAGTTCGTAACAAAAATATCTGACTGAGTAGTGGTTGGAACGTCAGCCCACCTGAGGAAGGAGCAGGTTATTTTGATGCGATTCTACCACGGGCCGCCAAGACGCGCCAGCCAGTTTGATAAAAATAGAACATACCAGTACCATGGGGATACGCCTAATTCATCGGATAAAATAGATTGGTAAGTGTACAATTTTGGAAAAGACAACGGTGGGAATGAAAGTTAAACGGGCTACAAACTAATGGCATTCAGTCAAAAATAGAGGATGAACTCACCGAACTGCTCTGAATGGTCATATAACGCAAAGATCGTACCGCGCTTGTCAGCTCCAATAATTACGTAGGCGCTAGCCACTCCTGGAAGTGGGTTGCTGACGACACGTGTGATGAATGACTCCCACTTTCCTTCGATGGAAGAGACGTCTATTTTGGCGGACTTCACCACCTGGTCGATGACGGAGGACTTTCCGAGAGTGCCAATTATAATTGGAGCACTAGTGGGTGGTTTACTAAAAGACGCATCTGCTGGTGATGAAGAATTTGCGACCGAGTCGGTAGGCGTAGTGGCGACAGTGAAGTTAGTCAAAGATGGTTTGACTGAGGTGACGCGCTGTATATCAGCCTGGAAGTCAGCAGCAGCGAGTTGAACGCCAGGCCATTCGTCTGGCGAAATGAGGATGGGGAAGCTTTCTTGTTGTTTACGACGGCAAATGTGTTGGTGGAAGGTTTGAAAGTAACACATGTATCCTGGCCGATGGCATGTATCCCACTCAAAAGAGAGAGGATGCCCAGAAGACAGGCAAAGACTCGTTCCATAGGTGCTTCAGAAGAACAGCGGCAGATAGACTGAACAAAACTGGGAGATGTGGAACAACCGAGATTCGATAGCTGGCCTCTAGATTATATGGTACTAAACACCTCATGACAGTTCAGAGGGCCGGTATGGACTATCTTCGGGACGAAGCTTAGCGAATCGGTGTTGTGGACACAATGCGGGTTAGAAGCCATAAGGATGCCTTTTCAAACGGTGAAGAGGGCTTGAGTATTACCTCCATGGGCGTGCCGACATGTTCCGGCGCTCCTAAGAAGGATGAAGATGTGTTTTTAGCATCCTAACTATTGTTGGTTAATCAGGGTGGCTTACATGGACTCCAGATTGAACAATTTATCCTATAAATACCGAGGGGCGAGAGGATAAAGACGACTACGTACGACCCGTCAATCAGAAATTTATGGACGAAGAAGGCATATGTAGGTGCATCGAGGTTCACCTTAACTGGGGTTAAAATGAGACACATGATCATCGAGAGATGCATAATATGCCTGTGTGCGGGTCGTTAAGAGTTCGCACAACTTGCCACTTGCTTTGAAGGTCGCTGGGCTATTTGTGCGACGAGAGGGTGTGTACTGACATAAGCAAAAGTAGTTTAGTGCATGAGCATCAAAGGGCAGAAATCCACAATGACGTTCATTTGAGGCGATTTGCGTCCCTGTTCAAGGTAGTAGTTCTTCCTTGTAGTTGTGCTAATCTGACGCATATGAGCGGGTCCAGCCTGGCTTGAGGACAACCGGACGCTCCCGAGGTCTGGTAAGAGCAATCGTCAAGTTGATGTTGAGTTGCCACAAACGTCAATATTCGCGATGTCGTTTGTTAGTTTCAGCCGAAATTTTCAAATAGTTTATAGCGGGTGTACTAGGTACATACTGCATTCATCGCGCCGTCGACTTGGGATGTTTGGAATATTGTAGTTGAGGTATTGCGGGCGAGGCTTGTGTACGCTAAGCAGTCACCCTCGGCAAGATGTCCGTCGCTCTCCTATACTCCTAATCTTCAGAATCATCTTATAGAAAGCGCGCCAGTACCCTATATGCGTGGTTTCTCAGTTGGTTGTATATCATTTTAAGCTTTAGCTGATTGTAATTCAATGACATACCAAGATACACATCTACCATTCTCAGATTGCTCCACCACCTGCGGCCCCATGAGCATTCCGCGACGTATGTGCAGGACACGAACTATCTCATAAAATACAAGGTATGCAGAAAAAACGTGTTTTAGAGAGTTTATGGAAATGCTCACCATGGGTTTAGTCCATTATTTGCTCTGATTGAGACGCAGAGAGCGCTAGTGCATTTGTGGAAGAATCTCTGCCCAGAGCGAAGTCAGTTGGTGCTAGGTAGGGGGCGGCGGCGCTCGCGGTGGAAACTATAGATCCAAGACGTTTCTGAGATGGGTAGTTCATACAAATAAGCGAAGATCGATAAGATACAGGATATTGCATTTTGTACAGATTAAGCGCTTACCTAATCCCTAGCCATCGTTATAAGCCACTGGGACGTGGGGATTGTTAACGAAGGTTGGTTATTTGGCCTCGCCGGGTCGATGAATTCCAGCTAAATGCATATACAACGGTAGATCTAAAGCGCGGAGGCTACGTGAAGAGGAAGATGGTGAATTAAAAGAGGTGGTGCCTTCAGCATATATTATCAAACAACACTCACTTTGGCACTGGAAGTTTTACATCCCACGTTATCCTTGGCTTCTGCCTTTTCCGCCACTCCTAGTTGCGAATGAACATTATTGATGAGTTGAGAAAGACACCCAGTAACAAAGATTCCCGACTTCAACGGCCAATATGAGGGGGAGACGAAGAAGCAGAGGATAAGATTGGAAAGGGATATACAGGGAATTACCGAAAATACGGAAAGAAGAGTGTGTGATGGTATGACAGTAGCCATTGAAGGCGATGACTCTGGATTCGATTGTGTCTTGTCGCATGGTCGTTTAACATAAGGCTTTGGATCTTCTTTTCTCACAAGTCAATGATGACGGAAATAAAATCGAGAATTTAAGAGATCATGCATCATGTATAACAAGAGGTAGTGGAATCTCACCGACCGCCCGTATTTGAAATTCCAAGTACTCGTTTTCGGACCGATAGCATTCATCTCGAAGGGTGGACAGGACGAGCGCAGAACTATTGGACGGATGAGACAAGTATGGATTCAGAGTATGTCGCACCCTGTAAGCAAAAATAACCGATCCAGGGTTCATCGACATCGCTCAGCATGTCTGGGATTGCGCGGCTCAAGCACTTATAGGCTATATCGAGAGAGGTGGGGATGATCTGTGCCGGTTGTGGACCAACCGTGAGAAATCCCGAAAGATTCCGGCTGTTGTTTGGTTCTGCGCATCATTTCGGCTGAGTGTCGTCAACTTCGCCAATAGTCCTGCTTTGCTCATAACTGGCTCATCTTGATCTCCACCCCACTACTGTCATATACGATCTCATCCGTCTGACACAACTATCGGCATAAACTAATTTTGATGGTAATACTACTGCCCGGGTGCCATACATAGCTTTAATAAAACGTACCATGTCTTTCACCTAGTATCGCAACGTCATTGGCACTTCTGCTGGGCTCCAGATAGGTGATGTGACTCAATTAACGAACGAAATATCTATGAACGTAGAATGTTTCCCATTAGACGAAATATTGAACCCGACTTTCTCTACAGTAAGTCCTCATTCCTCACCTGTTTGATTGAAACTATATGCTGTCTGAACGTCGGCGACAGATATACGTTGGTCTCCAACAGCTCGCACCCGCAGTAAAGCCATTCAAATTCGGATCATACTATCGAATGGTGGACTACATTTATGGTCGTTCTCTACCCTTGGAATATTGTCTATCGAGAGTGAGTGATGATTCGAGGCGTAAGATATGCTATAATGCTGCTCAGAACTGTGAGACGTACCCATCTACCGTGCTTTGGAACCTCCTTCGCAGACTCAAACGGCGTATTGGTGCGTATTCCCATCCAAAGACGCGTCAGCACCATTGTCTTAATCTTCCCCACCGTTGCTTCTGCATCTCCAACAGTTGTGCAGCCGGCGTTACTGATACATCATCCACAGCCGCATAGTCGTGGCTACTTCCAAGCTCCCTCACGCTCTCTGTTTCCCCGTCCATGAGATGGTTATCGATGTAAGGTAATGTGTGAATATTCAGCCCACTCAGTTCTCAAGAAAAATGGAGGGTATCAGGTCGCTTGGGATGTCGCAATACGCCTAAAAGAGAATCGTTCGTTGAGCGACCTATCATTCTATCCAGTATCTATGTTGTTACCCTTCATTTTACCGACTCATAAACCTCATGGGATCTATACGGTGTCATTAGCATTGCATATACCCTCTCAATTACGAAACTTCGTCCAATATTTCGGTATCCACATGTGGATTTGACGCTCCGGCTCTCGCATCTCCCCCATACCGCAAACACTGCCCAACAGCTTCAAACCCGAGGAAGCTACTATGGATTTATAATCCCAGTACATTCGCTCCAGCTACTGAGAATGGTGCGTAGCATTGCCTACAAGTTCTGGGACACATTTCGGTATCGCCTACGTGCTCTACTGCTCTCCGTGGCTCTATGCCCGTCCTCGTTTATATGTCTCTTCGATACTACTTCTTTGTGCTCCTATTATACTGGTTAGAGATACACCATGACTGTTAAACGACGTTCTCAACGCTAGCCACGGTAGTAAAGAACCATATACATATAAATTTCCAGGTATTATTGTGGACTGAAAAGCGTTAGATTCATTCGTAGCGTATCTATACCATACATTATGCTCTTAGTGAATTAGTCCTTGTGATGAAATATGGCTGTGCGCGCATAGACCACTATGGTGTTTACTATGAATCAAACTACCCCTGTAATCGAGAATTATTCTCAATTGAATGATGAAGAAAGCTATATATTGAACAAGACACAGAGACAGTGGGAATAGATCTCTCTTCGTGTTAGAAATCGATCATGTCCGTAGGAGAAGTAATTTGTTGAGTAATAGCAGGTATCTGGTTTTCATTTTGACCTCTGGACGCGTCATCAGCTAGGACTGGGGGTGGTGATCCACCGGTTGAGAGCTGGCCGCCACCTTCTACATTCTTTCTTGAGTGCATCTAAGGAGAGCCATGGCTTGGTGCGAATGAGATTTGGCGGTAAGGAGCAAGCGGCGAGGCTGATAATTTCGGGGACTCCGACTTTATTGTTTCGATGGATAATCTTGTCAACCGCAATCTGGGCTGGGTGAAACGGATCGGAGAACCTCTTTGGCGCGTACAAGAAGGCGCTCTAGAGACATTTCATATGAGAAGAAGGTTCTAATGCAAATAATTGATGAGGTTGTCAGCAGGACTGGGAGGATGAGAGGCAACGAGATTATATACTACGGGTTTTGGTAACCAGATGTTATCTTCATTTCAATGGGCTGTTTTGTTTTGTGATATTCTAGTGACAACATTTACACCTCAGAATGTTAACCACGTTAATCTGTACAGTGCCACGTATAACCACTGGATTGTGAGATAGACTATAATCAACAAAAATTTCATATATTTGTACACTAATACACCCATGTCTATGCCGCAGTAGCACGTTCCGAGTATGCGCACTTCCACGCACATCACAACTTCGTAAACCCCGCAGGTTCTTGTCTCAATCGAAACCCTACCCATGACGGCGATGCCAAGGGGCCGTCACTGAATCATCCTCCTCTTTAGTCATAGTTCTTCATTTTAGGCAAAGTCGGTTTTCGTTGATGATGACTGGCCATCATCGGTTGTATAATCTTCAAGTATATGTCGTTCGTTAATACCCTCAATTATTTCCCTGGACTCGCAAGTCATGAGCCCCAATAACCAGTCTTTTAATGAATGGAGCTCTAGGGATGAGAGGGAAGAACGGTCGTACTTCTGCATGATAAGATGAGCACAATTAAAACTGTAGAGCTACCCTTTAAACATACCTTCAAGAAATCTATAGCTAGAGAGCAGAAACCAAACGGTGGTTTCCATTGATGCAGAGGATGTATCTTGAGACACAGGAAATGCAGTGCACGTAGCGCATTCAAGTTCTGCTCTGACGGAATCGCATAAGGCAGACACCTGATAAACGGTTGAAAAAATTCCTTTGTGATTGTTTTCCAGCGCGAGTATTCTTTGAAATTGGTGTTCAGCGCAGCATATTGATTTTTACGAGCATGGTGAGAAGGAATGAAGCTAGATGAGGATACCAGTCAGACGGGCAGATGATTGAGCTTCCATCCCTAGCAAATACTTGCGCGTGGAACTCGGTTATCCATAAGTCAAAGTCATAACCAACGAAACGATCAATGGGAAGGTCCAATGTATCCAGAGGCTTCTCCTCGACGGAGGAGTACGTTCCGTCATGGGATGGAGGGATAATATGTAAAGATACAGACGGAATAGAGTCGTTATCGCTGTACATCCAAAGATTAGAGCAATAAGCGTCTGTGAAACGTGGCAAGTAGGCGATTTCGAATATTCTTTTGCAGCGCATAGCATTGTTTGAGGAAGGTTACTATCGTGATCTTTGATAACGTCTATGCTGGGTCCTGTCTAGTATTATGAATGGCAGGGGTAAATTAGTGACCGGAATATGATTATAATGGCACTCACCATCTGCCTGTTAAACCAGCCCAACGCTCCCAATACCAAACTAATCGAGGGTTTATCACGTAAACCATCCCAGAAAGATGTGTCCATTATAATGTTCAATATTTCCATTTTCTTCGGATCTTCAAAGTATTCTCTGGAGTGTATGTCGGAAATCCGACTGTATCGTAAGAAGTGGTCGGCAGTACGCACAAGCCACCATCGGTTTTGAACCAACGATTGGTCATCATTGCTTTGAAATATCCTGTTAAAGTACTGCGCACTGAGACTTACTATCTGATAGTCCCATGCAGCGACATGTTGATTTTCCTGACAATGGCCTTGGACCTTATGATGCACGGCTGCAAAGACTGGACCCACAGTATATATATGGAGATAGCCTCTGTCACGGGTGTAGAAATCAACGTATATCAAGTTAGGGAGGTGTTGGAGATCAGATATAATGGTATCCAGACCGATATTCATTGACTGCGAAATATCCTCGATGTTATGCTGTATGAGGAAAGAAGATTCAGGACTGTATAATGCAATGTATGCGAAGATGGCTGAATTTTTGGGTGATTGGTCCATGATCTGCTTCGCCGAAATTTTTTGAGCAATGTTGAGAGCGTCTGTCAGAGACTGAAGTAGACGTCGGTGCATTTTACGCCAATTTGGATCGTCTTCGGGTCGCACGGATTGCAGCGTGGAAAGAAAAGACAAAACAGCGCTCGTAAACCAGTACACATGATTTGCTTGGGCGACATGGGAAGGATTGCGAGCGAGGACCGTGTGAAGGCTATCGCAAAGTTCCTTCAATGAATCGACAATAAGTCTGGCGTTTCGTCTGATCCACGACGACACATCCTTAATTCTAAAGAGCATCTTACGATACGTTGATAGTCCGATACTATCAGAAAATGTGTATATCAGTGCCCTTGTATATTTTGTATACACAAAATGCCAAGGAACTTACCGTGCTATAGTCCGCTCGGCCCGTGGATTATCCTGAAGAATATCGACCCCAAGCTTGAGCATGGCGCACACAAACTCCTGGCGAACGGCGCTCTTATTAACTACATACTGTCCTGACCTTGACTCGTCCAAGAGAAATTCCTCGAACGATAGGTGACAGAACTCAATCGATGCCTCTACCAATGGAGATCCAAAGATCGGCTCTAGCACACGGACCTCCTCGGGGTATTCGGCCTTGGATATTCTGATCAAAGAGCTTAAGGCCCTCAACACGAGTTGAATTTCCCCGGAATCGACTCCCAGGATTGCCTGAATGATTTTTTCGCTGAATTTGAGCAAGAGGCCACCAAGGACACGTTTCATCGTGTGTGGTCGAGGATATGACGACAGGATGGTGGCGTAGAGTTTATCAAGATCCGAAAATGCTGATGCTCGATGTGGTCCAGGCGTCGTCAATATCTGGAGTTGTTCTCGGGGGTCACAGAAATTGGAGGAGTCACCAACGAACTGTAGCACAGTAGATGCGTACACGTACTGGCCCGTAGCTTCATCAACGAATCGCCCAATGACATGATCCGGAGGCCATGGACGCGGGGTAGAAGACATTATTCGAATGTTCTCCTCGTAAATATTGTTGAATCCCTCTCGAAGATACATCTCAATATCCTCACGCGTGTCCACATCATCTCGTAGGGAGAGCGATTTTGTAACGTGTACCAGAGGTCCAACTTCGAATGAATCGGAAATCCAGTACTCCGGGCGACTAACAATGAGAAATCGGAGAGGGATGTTGTGCTCAATGATTGCCTTGGATAAGAGTGAGAGGATTTCGGACTGCATTCGTTTCGACCCAGCGCATTCATCCAAACCGTCAATAATAACTGTGGGGTTGTGCTCAGGCCAGTCATTGACACGTAGTAATGGCTCTGTGATAAGGTATCGGAGTTGGACGTCGACGGATTTTGTCGGAAGAGTGGGATTATCAAGCATAGCAGCGTCAATTAGGGCACGACAGGATGGGAAATTGAGGGCCAGCTGGTATGAAATTGTTGAGAATAACTTGGTCCCATCCCCACGTCCAACGGCATCTTTGGAGAAGAAAAAGCTCCCAGCATACTTACTGTCCTCTGGGATCTCCTGCAAAAGCACGGCAATCGAGTGGGCAATGGCAGATTTGCCGGCTCCTGCTGGTCCATTTAGCCAAAGCGCCTGTTCCTTGGGAGTAGGGTCGTTAATCCAGTTAAGTATTGCGCTGATTATCTTCTCGCGAGTGCCGGGGTGGCATTTTGGGGAGGGAATCGCTCGGCAGAGTTATACATCGCATCAGGTGCGATATGCTGCCCTAGAATATGCAGTCCTGTTGCTTCAAAATCAGTGTAAATGCTTAGTGCATGATGTTTACTGCTGCTCACCTACGTCCTTTCCTCCATCGTAGTAGTTCCCTTCTGTTTGTCGAAAGCTGCCGCCATTAATCGTGACATTTCTGGCGCCTTGGAATTGCTGCATACCCGAGATATGAGACCGATGAGAGCGGATTGTGGAATGCTTGTCATTTTTAGGCATATTTAGGAGGATTCGAAAGGATGTGTTATCGATGGCTTACACTGTAGTAGGAGGGAACAGAAGTCGTGTCGACCGATCACGGACACAGGTTCTTATGCGGGTTGAAAGAAGGCATCGACCGTAGCATCGGTTGTGGAATTTGATGTGTACAGAATAGTGTTGATCACGATTCAAAGCCTGTGCGTGTAAGCATTGTTATAAATACCAGTTAATTGTATCAGTGACAAAACAGAGGTGTGGGTCGTCGGCAGTTGAATTCGAACCCTAAACCCATCCCCAAAATATACACACTGGCCCATATTAATAGCTGTGTCAACAAACAATCTTTCGTGGCTTGTGAACGGTCACGAGCTATGTTTGGAATAAAATTGGTCTGACAGTGTTGCCGCGGGGTACAGGATGTAACTATTTCTGTTTTCTTGGGATCTTCGAAGTATTCTTTGGAATGTATGTCCGAAATTTGACTGTATCGTAAGAAGCGGTTGGCAGCATGTACGAGCCACCATTGGTTTTGAACCAAAAATTGCTGTTCCAATCCACCAATCCTCCAACCTTCACTCGGACGCAACAGGAAACAATCACATTGGGAGTTTCAATATTTGGGTGATCTTTGAAGCAGTAAAATTAGGGTTATAAAATATATCAAATACAGATTTATTTCAAAGATTGTAAAACATATCTTATATGAGGGAAACTTGAATTTAGCATAATATTCTACATAGTTGTCAATCTTATGGCAGTCCATGTGGGTAAATATTCCCTGTAAACATTTCATTGTGCAGAAATATATTTTGATCTTATGCAGTTATTTTTGATGTTCCTGCAAATATCTTAAACAATTTTTTAGCTGCCTGGAAATATGTTTGAGTGCATGGTGAGATGCTTGCTGCAGAGTGTGCTCACAGCTTAACACTTCAATCAAATTTCACGATAACTAGTTCATCACTGGGAAGCGAAGCTTGCACTTTTAATAATTGTACTACACAAATCCTTCGAAAAGGGGTGAATACAAATGTTAGCTTGCAAGGGTTTCAGAATAATATATGTGTTTTTATGATTTCTCGATGGGTGCTGAGATTGTTGCAAATCTCTTACTCTAGCACAATACTGTTTCCAGACCTTTTAGAGTCACCATCAGCAGGAACATGCTTCAAGCTGAAGTGTGGGGTTCAAAATTCTGCAGAATCTCTTCTCTAATACAGTACCATTTCCAGACCTTCTTAGGGCCACTGTTAGTGGGTATGTGCTTTGAGCTAAATAATTTGGTGGTCCTCTTGACCTAATAAAGCATGATTTGACCTTCTTGGTCTACCAGCTGAAGACCTTTTTGTCTTGGAAATATGAAACAAGAGGAAACTAGGTTGTGAATCTAGCTTGCATGCCCTATATCTCAGTTGGCCTCTTGTGGGATATAAAGTCAATGTTTAGACTGAATATTTGTGAGATGAACTCTTCAAGTATTTCTAGCTTTTAAATGTACAAAGTACTACTTTCAAATTCAAAGGTGAACAATAAATTGCTATTGCTTGACAAGTAAACAAAGTCCTTGAAGCTCTTAATACTTTTCAGAAAATGCAGACACAGAATAAAATCTGAACTGTATGTTCTTGGGGTAAGAATTGCTTGTTCAATATCTATGTAGATATGTTTAATTTATAGCTACAGGTACATACAATGTCAGAGAATAATTTAACAAGTTGAATCACTGTTACAAACCCCTGAGCTACATGTTTTGCAAGCCATAAGCCTTTCTACAACCAATCAGATCTTTAATAAATAATCTATACAGTCATTGCATACTCAGCTAGTACTTCATGTGCTTATTTAGCACTTGTAAAACTTCAGCTGTCATTCTCTCAGGTATACAGACCATGATTTTAAATTTGTTCATCAGCTCAGCACATGTCAAACTCATATTATGGGTCAACCCCATGTTGAACCATGTATTATTCCATTTATTCTATTGGCTGAAAATACTCCTCATATTTGTATACTCTGATCTGCTCAGCTAGATATGCATGCTTCATGGAATTACACTTATTATTGCCTCCAGAATATGAAGACTTGCTTGACAGTCCTCATTTTTCTTCATGTTTTGGGACTGCTATAATCAGACTCATTCAATGAGGGCTGAGGTGGTTCATTCTGACAATCTGTGGTGTATGAGGACCTGTATCATACTCCATAAGACCTCTAGAGTACTTTGGCTCTAAGTCTTTAATTGTATTATATGTAGTTAATGCATACTAATTTTAGAACATGCAACTGACTGCACTATGTTTTGACTTCAGCTAATGCCTCTCACTTTCTCTAATGTTCTTTGGTCAATGTGTAGTTACATCTTTTACAGATAGTATTTTGTTGTTTGTAATAGCTAGCCCAACTGCCCAGTATTTAGATATTAATAAATATGCTATTCATACTGTTTAGCTGTGAGCCAATATTGTGTACTTTATAGTTTCCCCATCCTTTGTAAACATATTACAGCTCACTTATATACATCTGGATGCCGAAATTTTCAGCTACTCTCTGTTATTTATCCTTTGTAATTACACTGCCAGCCATACAACAGGCTCTTCAATGTGTGACTCTAAAAGTGTGAGACAGTGGGAGAGCCAGGACAGTTTCTGCAAACTGTGTACACCTTGCATGTGCTCTATATCAAGTTAGTATGTGTTCTATTTTATTCTCTCTGCTCAGAACTGACTTCACTTCACTCTATCTGTCCTCTTTCTCATACAAATGAAGACATTACAGGGCTTTACTGTGATCTGTAGCCAAATTTATGTGAGTCACTGTTATTATTCTGTATAATGTAGTAGTAGACTTTCATCACACTCTATTATATTAAATACACTTTTTTTGCTTGGCTATTTCATTTTATATATAAGTGGCAATTAAGCCAACTTTCTATTCATTCTATTGGCTGCTAAGATATGCTATCCATCTGTGCATAGCTGTCAGAGAATGCTATAGAGTGCTATGGGCCCTGATGAAAATGCTATAGAGTGCTATAGAGCATTCTATAGCAACCAGACATAATTAAATAAATATGGCACAATGCTATATAAATAGGGACCTTTGCTATAACACTATGATGCTAGCAAGTGCTTGGTAGTGCTTGGTAGTGCACACTGACTTTGTTGATGATGTTTTCATTCTCCTTTCTGAAGCACATCAGACAAGAATAGGTGTAGATTTTGCTTTGATCCAGATGTATAACGTCTTTTATTGGACTTGCAGGTTAAAATTTCAATAGAAATTGAAAATAGAATAGTAAGCTTGTCATATGCATTTCAATAATAACTAGAAGCTCAAGAACTATCAGTGCCTGTGATAGCAATTTTCATGAAATTCAATGATCTTCTCAGCCAGGTTTGGGACAGAAATAAAACCTCAGAGCAGAATACCATGCATGCTTTGGACATTTTGCAGCAGAAGTTTGAGCAACCACTTTTGAGCTATAAATATCCTTCACAGGCTTATGTTAGGCTTGAGGGTAATTTATTTATAATCCACCAAATCAATTTAGAGACTTAATGTCATAAATAGCACTTGATAAAAATGAAAGTGATCACCAAAAGCAAATTGAAGAGCTAATAAAACAAAACAGCAGCATCAGTTGATGATCTTGCTCTCAAAATGCTGTTTGTTACTGTCCAAAAAATAATTTAAAAATATGTATTAAACATGTAATAAGAAAGTATGTTATTAGCTTATTCTATTTTTATTTTGCTTATTTTGCCCTAGCATTGTGAATGAAAATATAACAAAAATAGTATATTAGTTAAGATGTGCCAGATCATTTATATGGTTAATTCATATAAAGGACAATTTGATATTTTCTGCTGTGATTTGGTTTCCACATTATTATGTATGTGATTATACTGCTGCACTATAAAAACAGTAACTCACATCAAATTAGTATATATATAAGTACTGACTATTTATGTGTTTTCAATAGTTGCACTGATAAATAGATAGCATATGAGTATAAAATTTGGAACTTAAAATAATGTGCTAAAAGCATTTATAAGACCTATGGAGTAAGAATCCATCTAGTAGAAATATGGTTTTATGCTTAGTTTCAATTGCTAATATTTTCTACATCAATTTTATTCAGTATATAAGTAGCATGCACTTTTGAGATTAATTGTAATTGCTAATATTTCTGCATCAATTTTCATTCTGTATATATTGTTTGTAATTAATTGCAATTGATAATATTTTCTACATTAATTTCCATTTAGGCTGTAAGTAGTTGTATGCACTGTTTATGATTGATTGTAGTCGCTAATTGTTTGTATCAATGAGGTCATTCCTTTCTCCCACGTAATCTATGGACTCTTTTGCCCAGCTAACCTGGCTGACAGATTGTCTAGGCCACTGGACTGGACTGGACTGCAGTCCACTGAGTCCACTGGACTCACACTGGACTTCTGCCAAATTTTCAGTCCAGTCTCAGTCCAGTGGATTATGAGTCCAGTCAAGTCCACTGGACTTGGGCTTAAATATTCACTGAACAACAACAAATAATATGTTTATTAGCACAGTCCAGTGGATAATTAACACAATATCCAAAGTGTAATCATTAGTTATTAATATTAATATCAATTGTAAAAAGAAAAGACTACATTCAATGGAAATTAACTCTATGAAATAACAACTAAACAAAACAATAGTTAAATGTATGTGAGCAAGGCCTCTCTATGAATAAATTTTTCATTTTGTTCAGTCCACAGGGTCAATTTTCACAGGTGCATGTGACACATGTGCCCAGCATTGGCTGATCAGCACAACAACAATCAAATGTACATGTCACCTCTTTTTTTCCAACCACCACCATCCCTGGACAGTGGAGAGGGTGAGGACGGCAATGGCTAGGAGAGGAAGGGGTGGAGAGGAGATAGTGGTGGTTGGAAAAAAGAGGTGACATGTACATTTGATTGTTGTTGTGCTGATCAGCCAATGCTGGGCACATGTGCGTGTCACATGCACCTGTGAAAATTTGACCCTGTGGACTGAACAAAATGAAAAATTTATTCATAGAGAGGCCTTGCTCTCACATACATTTAACTATTGTTTTGTTTAGTTGTTATTTCATAGAGTTAATTTCCATTGAATGTAGTCTTTTCTTTTTACAATTGATATTAATATTAATAACTAATGATTACACTTTGGATATTGTGTTAATTATTGCATCCACTGGACTGTGCTAATAAACATATTATTTGTTGTTGTTCAGTGAATATTTAAGCCCAAGTCCAGTGGACTTGACTGGACTCATAATCCACTGGACTGAGACTGGACTGAAAATTTGGCAGAAGTCCAGTGTGAGTCCAGTGGACTCCAGTGGACTGCAGTCCAGTCCAGTTCAGTGGCCTAGACAATCTGTCAGCCAGGTTGGCTGGGCAAAGAGTCCAGTGGAGTCCAGTGGAGTCCATATGGATTACATGGGGAAAAGAAAGACCTCTTTTGGCAAGCGGTTATCATCCCCATCAGTAATGACCATCTGCATCTTAAATGACCATCCTTGTCAAGGGTGAGAATTATTGCCATTCAGGTAATATAATATGGGAGTTTTGAAACATTTATTCAGGCTGGAAAGCTGATTGATTAATATGTGCTGATGTGCACATATGAGCACATATCTGCCAATCTTGGTTTTTCTGATACTAAGGTAGGTCTGTATACTGTATCATCCTCAATGCTGAGGAATGAGTGCCTGCAGAAGGGCCAAGAAAATTTGTGACAATGAATATCTTCATTGTTAATTGCTGAACAAGATGAACTGTGCTTCTGTTCACCAGCTAAATAGAGGGATGGATCCCTTTGACTTCGGCATGTGTAAGAGTGTGGGGATAGCCACTTATGCTGCTGCAATAGCAGCTGCGGACTGGTTTCAACAAGCATCAAAATAGCTGATAGATGTATTCAGGACAGAATTCAGGAGGAGCAAAGACAAGGTGTTCTATCAATTACAGAAAATGGTTTGCACATGAGGTTTTATTTAGATTTGCATAGTATATAGGACGAGTATGCTTTCAGTAGGATCAGGTACCAGCCTAGAGCCAGCTTGCGCATACATGCATTGTTGGACCACGTTGGAGCAGCTAATGCATAGAGGCATATTTTCGGGAATGTTGTGCTCCAGAACCAAGTACGAACTCACACTACCTCCTATTTGACAAATATTCGTCGCTTTAAGTAACTCAATGATTGCTATGGGAAGTGGATGGCGATGCCCAAAGGCGGGGTCAGACTTAACAACCTCCTTCAATTGCTGAAAAGAAGCTGTGGGCTGCTTATGGCCGGAATTTAAACATTCATATGATAGCCCTTTCAACAATACGTAGCTTTGGTTGGCAATGAACTGGCCTCAATCAACTGTGGTAAGCGCTGTATATGGGTAATAGCTATGAGATCCCCCGGCCGAAGTTTCACATAATCGATAGGCTGACTACGACAATGGGAGTTGGATTGTGCACAACATAATAATTCTTTCCTTGAACCATTTACATTTACATCTTGTTTAAGGTGGTCAAGTTACTCGATTCCACTCATTTATAACAGACGATTTAACCACCGTCGCAGCTTCCCTCAGCCATCCTTCCACCGAACGACTCGAAGCACCCTCCCTGTAAATGACAATTAGTACATCCACTATTCCCACTTTATATGTTACAATTATCCTTACATTCACACACGCGCTCTGCGCAATACACAGACTGGCGTTACCGCCTTCACCGAACTGTGTAGCAATGTGACATGGATATGAGGCACGGTAGACCATTAGCTAAGGGACAGACTCACGCTGGCAGAGCAACAGACTTCGCTTCCGGGGCAGTCATTGTCGTTATTGCATTGGAATTGTGCGAAGCCAAGACTCGCCGTGGCAACAAGAGTTGCGATAAGTATGTTCACGTTTAGAATCATCTGCAATGGTGAGAATATCAATTTAGCTGCGGTACCACTGATCGTTGTTTGTTGTGAGAGACGTACGAAGTAAACTTGAGAGGATTCTGAGGAAATTAATAGAGAGTTTGTATCCTTTTATACCTGAACACACTGTCTGTAGACGCATTTGACGACTGCCTGCTACTGGGCCTGCAGTCAAATTCGGACGTTTTGACTATGTGTCATTTTGAATTTCACCCCGCCAAGGTCGCATTTTGTCATAAGTAACTCTAATAAACTATCGTAATGACAGTCTCTAAATAGCTCTGATAGTCATAACGATGCCCCTTTGCGGTAATTGGCACATCCCATGCGCTTAGGAATTTGACTGAGATCG
Source organism: Psilocybe azurescens (assembly GCA_023853785.1). NCBI lineage: Eukaryota > Fungi > Basidiomycota > Agaricomycetes > Agaricales > Agrocybaceae > Psilocybe > Psilocybe azurescens. The sequence continues at coordinate 5,948 of JAJIRX010000809.1, read as the reverse complement.
TACGACTGAAAATAGAAACACATTCCAGGTCTTCTGAAGTTACTTAGCCCGTCCTATTTGGCTTCCAAGTGAGACGTTCATAAACCGACGGGTCATTTCTTCTATTAAAGATTTCGGTAGATAACAGTTTAATCGAAGCATAGAGCGATGCTTAATCGATATTTCTACGCAAAAAGAAATTCCAAAATTGTCGAATGCGGTCAGAGAATGACCGAATTCTATGAACGTTGGTAGAAATTCAAAGTAATCATTCCGATCTGCCGAACTTGTGGTGATTATAAAACACGGGCGCTTCTGTTGACTAAAGCTGTGGAGCTATTGGCCGATTGAGACCGATGTATTAATAGTTGGGATTGCCTTCAAGCAAAAGCGTCAACGAAAACACCGAAATTTAGTCTTCATCTGTCCTCACAATGAATTTATTTGTTGATTTTCAGTCTAACCAAGGAGTTTTGTCATGGCTTGCGGACGCCATTCAATATGCTACAGTTAAATATGGGGCTTGTGGTTTTCGACTGGAAAAGAAGAGTTCGCTTCGGGAAGAGACTGAAGTCATATGAACACCGATCGCGCCCGACCATGGAGGTTAGAAGACTCCGTTTATATATTCTTTTATTTCTCCATTTTATTAGTTTTATAAATCCGCGTTTCGTAAGAGCGCTAGACAACTGACCTAAGGCTTCTCACATTTTACTGCGCAAAATGAAAGTGTTTTTTTATAGACAATCAACGCAGGACGCACGGCACTACAGTTTACCATGACAATTGAGTTGGTGATCAGCACAAAATGTGGCATTGAGCCTGCCACTTCAAAGATTTCTCGTGCTTATGCACGTCGCACATTATTCACTCGCGGTGAGAGGCAAAATTGGGTTAAGCATGATTCCAGAACTGCGCCACCGGCTTGTGGTAAGTCACTGTCACTGTTGTTTCTCATGTCGACAATGGGGTAGTAGGCAACTAGAATTTGATATTTGCCTCTCATTGCAATGAATACGCGATAATATGACATGTATTTCTCGTGGGATGGAATGGGAACATCTTTGTCCTCCTTATCTGGAGAAACGGGAAGGTAAGGGAATCATGGTGATCCACATATCCTGGGGTATCGTAGACAGCCCATCTTCCGGAAATGCCCCGCTTGAGGGAGAAATACTTGGTTTGTTTTCTCGATCAAAACGATGGTGGAAAGTATGCCCAGCCTCATTCCCGCCCCTCCAATTTAGGATGATAAATTCATTCCGCTATGTGCAAGAAAGAACATAGTAACGTTTGGGTAACGGTGAGCCAACAAGGTCAAGGACGAGAGTCAGAGGGATGCGATTCGCGTTCCCAGAAAGCATTGTGCAGGAGATGATGAAACGGAACCGTCATAGGAATTACAGAGACGTGAACTTGAAGAATACCATAAAATCACTGGTAGCAATCTACAATCCAGGATTGAGCGACCCGATGAACGCCAAAGCCCACTGGATATTACATAGAGATAATGAATGACTGACCACGAATCCATGATCGGACTAGTCGCTCGATTCATGGCGCACGATCAACTCAAAGTCTGGCATCCGTAATATAGCCCTTGAAAGTTTGAATGATATCGCAGGGAGCATTTGACAATCACATTCATGAAAGTCCGCGACCGTCGGCAGATATGAAGCCACGGTTCAGAGCAGGTCGAGTTCGATCTGAGAAGAACTATAGGAGGAGTGATGGGATAGAGACGGTACGTCGGCGACTGGTGTGAGTGCTTGGGCTGGATGTCCGATGGATGTGGTTGAGAATCAAGCTGGACTCGTGATTTCTTTTCTTTCCCACCACGTTCGTCTATTCAGATTATTCCCACGATAGTGATGCCAATGTTGGCGTCGTAGAAGTTGAATGTCCGACTAGTTTTTATAATCCTCAGATGTGTTGGATAAGTACTCGTATCTGCCAATTTGATGCTCGAATTAAAAAAATGCTTGGAGCTTCCGAGTACGTGGACTTGAGAGATAGACTGTAATGCCAATGTAAGTCCTACACCACATAGCTTAGTTGTCCAGCTGCGACGTGATCGGCCGAGGGCCCAAGACGTAAGCCATATACTACGCAGTCTTACGCAGCCTAAGGACGTAGAATCGTTAACCATTACACAGCTGGGTGACTGTAGTCTGGATATACCCCACGCGAGGCGACGCATAGTGGGGAAAGGGCTAGGGGAGATGGAGATGGGATTCAGGAGCTTCTTCAATCACGTCATTAATGAAGAATGACGAGGTCGGATTGATGGGGAATGTGTTTGGGTGGTCGTCATAGTTGACGTAGAACATGAAGATTCGGGGTTGAAGGCACGAAGGAATTTTTGACAGGCGTGTCCAGCGCCAGACATATCTTCTATCCAAGAATAGGTTTGAGTGGCGACAGAATGGACGTCGTTCAAATTGCATCGCTGAAGACAGTCAAGGCCTAAGGAGCTCGTATGTAAACAAACGGTTGCGCTGAAAAACGACTGAACTATATGTGATGCGCAGAACTGGCCCACATCAGTCGAGCGCCCGTTTCCGAGTCATGACACGGAACTGTCGAGGTTACTCGTGGAAAAGCCTAAATGGTCGGCTACCAACAAAGGAAAGACACTGACGAGCCCAGTCCATCACATACAGTGAACCTTTCCCTGTCTCTTCAGCGCGCTACTGGTAAGCTCCTCTCATCAGCCCCCACTACAAGTATCTCCCGCCTTCGTTCATTTAGTGAGATGTCTGGAGATATACCCTGGTCCTCTCCATTTCCTGTATTTCGACGCGGACTTCCTGAGCAACGAGAGGAATTGGAAAGGTTAGACGAGGAGATAAGCTACCTGGAGTCCATGGTGCGAAAGTACACCTATTTCTCTAGCTGACAAATATCTGAGCACTTTATCTTTCAAAGGCGTTGGACCTGAAGAAGCAGAGACGGCAGGCACTGAGCTTCTCCAAGGTCAACTGCGACCCGATCTTTCAAAGGAACCTGCATTCGCATTTTCTGACGATTGTTAAAAATCGAAATTGCGTTGAGGCGGAGGTGGATTGTTTATCGTGTCGTCATTTCTCAAGCTGATGATGGGAAAGTACCCAGCTGCATCGGTTACAGCAGGAGAGATTGAAGTTAGTTATTCTTGCAGATTTGGCATATGATATATCGAGACGGGGAGAGCACTTCCCTTGGGCTAGCCTTGATGATCATCTTGAAGTATGTGGTGTGATAGTTATGAGTTCGCATGAATAATTCTCTAACTCCTTACAGTCCTATACCCAATCAATTAACAAACGATTACTGGCTCTGAGCACAGTAGCGGCCTTTGGCAGTGGTGTAGATAATCACCGAAATGCAACGGCATGTTATGCCTCACTAAGAAATTTCTCAGGTCTACCTGCGTCTTTGGTGTTTTCTGCGGAGCGGGGAAATCTTAGGCTTGTTAGCCTATCCTTCGCAGCATTCACGGTCGCATTCATGCTCGCCGTCACTGGCCAGATAACAATGCCACGAAGCAACCCCAACTTTGCACATATTGTATATCCAGGTATTCGAGGTTACAGAGCTCTGCTGCTGTATTCTATCGCCGTCGCGTGCCTTGTTTCTGGGGACCGCCACCGTATGTCTTGACGGACATGGACCCGATGTCGACGCAGGAATCAGCCTGTTTGTGGGGGGGGCATCGCGTCCGTGGTCTCGATGTCCGGGTTCATCTGGAGTGGTGTACGGAAGACGGATTTTCATAGCTATTAACAAGTAGATCCTCGACGGGCTGCGCGTGCGCGTGCGTGCGTGTTTTGGATCCGCGAGTACTGGCCTGCCTGCCAGCCAGCCATCGTAGTGTGCTCGAGTTTTATTTTTTCTTCGTGACGATGCGCAGTGCGAGTGCGAGTGCGAGTGCGGGTGAGAATGCTTGGAAGAATAGTTGGAAAAGAGGAGAGAGACGCGCCAAGGCCAAGACCAATATGTTGTTGTTCAGAGTCAATAATAGATACGTTTAGAGTTTAGCCAGACAAGCAATGGACAAGTGACGCTGATGGACATACTATGCTATGCAGGCTGGGAGACTAGGCGGGGTAAACCGCTGCGGGGTGTGTGAAGGCGAAGGCTCAGGCTGCCTGCCTGTAAGTAGCTCGGCGTGAGATGGTGATGAGTTCGATCTTCAGGTTAATTGGATTTGGACGGCACGCGACCGTGGACGCGGGCGTGGACATGCAGCCGAACGACGATCAGGATTCCAGGACTCCTCGCTGGATTTCGCTAACGCATATTTTAGGGAGTCGGTGGCTTAAGTGCGTTGGGGATCTTCAATTGTGTTTTTCTGATTTTAATATCGTGCTGATGATAATCAGAACTCAGATGGGATGGGATGGGTATGACGGGCGCGCGGACGCATATATAGCAGCACATCAGTACCCACTTTGCTCGGGCCTCGAGCACTGGGTTTAATTACACTCGCGATAATCCCTTCTGGCACACAACGTGGGGCACGAACTCGCTCACAAATAGCCGGGTGTGCGGGCACATGGCACGCACCTTCCTTCGACGTTCGATCTATGCCCGTTTCATCGTGATGCGGCATATTTTTGGACGCGTGCGTGGGAGCGGGGGTGGGAGTGGGAGCCTGGAAGCTAAGGGGAGGAGTGCGTGCCAAGCCAAGGAGGGGGTAAATGAAGGTCGCGTGCGCCGCCCAGGCTTCGAATTGCTATCGCTATCCCCATCGCCGCAGAAGTTCCCATGTATGTAAGCGGCACGCGAAGAGATAGTGTTTGGGTGGGTAAGAATAGCGCGTTGATCGAAGGCGAAGGCGATGGACTGGGGATCGATGCGGGGGACGTCCGTTTCGGGGTGGAGTTTCGTGCGGAATTGGCTTTGGGTGCAAGATTGGTGTGGTCGAGGACTTGAATCATGAATGTCGAGGTTCCAATGGTGGGACTGGGCGCTCGAGCTTCGGGGGGATAGGACGCGGGCAGTTGATTTTCAGGATACATATCCTGGCATAAAGATCGACACGTCGAGGGGTGAGCTTGGCATGAACAGCATCAAGAGCACAAAGGCGTTCACAGAGGTGCTGCGGTGTGCAGCGAGTATGAGAAAAAAACACGCTCGGCGTCAACGGGCGTTGGATAGCCAGTTATTTACCGAGCATTTTCGCGCCAAGATGCAATTTTTCGGTGGGTATTTTGGATGAGATGGTGGATGATGGCGTCGGACTGACTGCGGACGCAGGAAAGCGCTATGCAGGCAGCAGCAGCAGTGGTCGCCTGTATCTTATGTACGTCACCGCGTTCAAGATCCGATTTCTCGCACCAGCCAATCACGGCACGTATATTGTGCACCTTTGCACACGAATGTCCAAATATGGACGGGTTTCCTTGGCAAATGCGCAAAAGCAGGGCGAAAGTTTTTAGTGTTTTGTTGGTTGGATGATCAGATTTCATTTGGGATATTAGTTGTCGTTATCCCTTGCTATCCTCCTCCAACACCACCACCCACCCCGTCGTCGTCGTCGTCGTCCAACGGACCACATAGACACGGGCGATCACAAGGGAGGACTTTGAAAGCCGGGTGAGAGTTGAACGCGCGAAAAAATTGACCAGTTTTTTCTTGTTATCTCGGGGCTGTTCCTTATCTCTCTCCCGCTTCCCCCACTCCGCTTCAGGGCAGCCGAATCATCATCATCATCTCGTTATCTCTCTATCTCTCTATCTCTCCATCCAATCCTATCCGAATCCACATCAACTAAGCCAGCGATGTCTCACGGTTCTTATTCCTCGCAATCCGCTTCCATCATGACAGAAGACGAAGAGTGACTGGAGGACTATGTCAAGGGTGGCTATCACCCAGTCAAGATTGGAGATACCTTTTCGGACAGCAGATATGTGGTGGTGAGGAAGCTGGGATGGGGCCACTTCTCGACGGTGTGGCTGGCGAAGGATCAGAAGTGCGTTTCTTTG
>JAJIRX010000808.1:0-54730 GCA_023853785.1 Psilocybe azurescens | reverse complement strand
ATGTCTAGAGCCCTCCATCCTAACTTCTCTTACCCCGCCCGCAAATCGGAGATTGAGGATCAATCGAGAAACCATTAAACTTGTTATGCTTGAGAACGGAATTTTGTAAGTCTTCTGGTCTTCGAATATCGACATGTATTGTACTCACAGTGTGCTAAAGCTTGCGTTGATAGCTTTTAAGTTTGGCTAGAGAGAAACGGGTTATAATCTTCCGTAATAGCTACTCATATGCTCATTACTGACAGGTGCGAGCTGGAGTTCCAAGACATAAGTAAATGTCAACGTTAATGTCACAAAATGGCACCCACGAGAAATAATAAGGTTGTGACCAGATTTGCGACAAAAATAACAGCAAAATATATGACACCTGCAGAGCACAGCAGGAGCATTAATTATATGTCATAATGATGCCTTTCTTGCACGCACCATCCCGCAGGATAAGTCTATAAAGCGATAATGAATTCCCCTTGCATTTCTATTATACTTCGCTGTTTTCCAAAACGTCATGAAGAACATCACAGAATCTAATTAGAATCAGTCGTAGTTAGAAATAAATCCCTGATATCTCTCATAAACCACATACCGAAGACCAACTCCGCAATCCATGTGAAAGCCATTCGCCTGAAGATATCTCAGCTTAGAGATTTCCAAATCAAAGAAAATACCCTGACGTATGATGTCTGCCGACCAGAATACAGCCCACAAGACCTGTTACATCACAGGCATTAATGGAGTTGAATGATCAAGTAGAGCAGAGAACTTACCAGGAGGTAGATCAAGATAGGTGCCATCCGTAAATGACCACTGATTAAAGTCAGCGATAGGCGACCGAAGAACCAAGTCCAAACTCACGATCTTCACGGCCAGCTCTGCAACTAGCAGACACACGCCAAATATCAGAACACCCAACTTCCGCGAGTATATCGCATAGATCCTAGTGATGAAAATAGCTTTTGACGCCAAGTCCACTAAGCGAAATCATATCGTCGGAAGATAGTATGGCGAGCTTACCACCAATAACGAAGGTGGTTACCGTTTTCAACGCTTCTGGAAAGAGGACATAACGATTGCAGACCTCCCTGCTCCAACTGGCGTCGTGGAATGCTGCATAGCGGATCAAATGGAGTAATATTAACTCATAGCAGATATTATACTCACAGACAATGATGACGATATATGCCAGGGGAGTAATGTAGCGATTCTTAAGAGTTGGTCAGAATGATGAGACAGGGAGGTATATTATTCTTGATAAACATACTGCAAACCAAAGAATCGTAAATAGAGACCACGGCCGCAACCAGATTCTCTCAACCTCTTCTCCGAAGGTCAGCACAATGTCATAGAATAACATCACTGCGTCGGACAGGGGTTAGAGGCCACAGAGCCATAGCGAAAATGGGCTCACCACAAGACGCGAGAGAACATCTTCGCTGCTATCCTACACAAGATAACCAACCTCTAATCAGTTCTGCATTATGCACGGAGAAGCTATAAAGACTCACAGGTCTCTCGCTATCGTGTCGATTGCTTTCTGCGTGAGCTCGGCCTCCATAGCGGAAGGTAATACAGCTCTGCCTACAACGCAGGCGAAGCGAAAGCAAGGTTGTGTGCAAGCCTCGAGGATGGGGAATATTTGGAAAGGAAAGGAAAAAGAATTCAAGTCCCGTACGTCACTGGTCCCGAACCCGTTTATAGTTGAATGTTCACTATCATAGGGCCAGTCCTTAGGAATGGTCGAAATTTCGAAAAGAACACAACATCATATCATTGATGATGATATAATAAAAAACAAACCAGAAAACTTATGTCCATCACCCGGATGTCGGAACAGACCCCGAATTGTCCCAAAGCGGATGCTGCTTTGGCGAAGAACCAACGTCAGTGATCGCAAATTCTACACGATAGATTATTTAACGCACCCAAATCACTCCACTGGTTGTGAAGAAGCTGTCGGCAACCGTCGGCTGGTCCAGTGGCTATGGGATTATCAGATGCAACGAAATTTAAGTGGATGGATTTAAGGTAAAGCGTTGTGATTGGCCACTGTAAATGTGAATTTCTATGTTAGTTTGGACAGACCGATGTCACAGTCAAAACTAGACAGTGGTAAGTCCATGGAAAATTGGGGAAGTCTAACGCCAGCCTGAGAACATCGCCATACAGTTGGTCTGATGTCGAATTCAAGAATAAGCACACACAAGCGACACGCGGAGAACAGGCTTCCCATTCTTCTGGTGAGTTTGCTGACAACATCAAATGTATCGCAATTAGAACCCGGACAATCGCACATGACATACTTAGAAGAAACATATCGGCAATAAAGAAGCCTTTTCAGCCTTCCAAGTACAAGTTAAATTGTCGAGAATTTGTACTCTGTACTCCACTCGAAGTCTCTCCCAGGGTAATCTAAATAGTAGAAGTCCAGCCCCGTCAGATATTAAATCAACATCGACTCGGAGCGGAGCTAGACACACTGAAACGTGTCTAGACAAAGAACTCACATATTTGGTCTACATGCCACTCCGGTGTGTTGATAGCGGCGATATACCCTTGTTGTTCCAGAGCGACTGCAGCTTCTGGGCCGTAATTAAGAGATGGGCCGCCGTGGATAGCCTTGCGAGGGACATTTAGCCAGTAGGAGGTGTAAACTACCACAACAGGCTGGTTCGTGGAGATATCCACCCTATGGTTTCGTCAGCGTTCTGAGGCTTTAAAAGAAAAGATCAACATCCCGAGAAGATCTTACTTGATGCCAGAAAGTTCGCTTTGCAGCGAGACCTTGCTTGTCTTCTGGTTTGGTTGATCGAAGACAAATCCACCATTATATCCTTGACATCCTGGACACAAAACGTGGGCATATTAGCATGAACAGGTGCTGATGTGGCTTATAAGCTAATAAGCTTCACGCAATACGTACCGGCTCCACATAGATCTACAGTCTCATTCCATCGCGCGCCAATTTTTTGCTCCTTCCTAAAATCTAGTGGAGTTCCTGTAACATTGGTGAACCTTCCTGTAGGGATAGCGATGTCATCAAGCTCGATGTAGCGGGATGAGTCAAGTCTGAGCTCATGATTGAAAATGTCGTTGCTGCCATCTTGAAAAGCGTCCAAATTCCAGTATACGTGCTGCGTCAGCATGATTGGAGTCTAATGATATATGTTAGATGTTTGTTCCACTCGATTTAAGAAAAATATACTTTTTGTGAAGCTGTGGCTCGAAGCTGAGTGCGCAAGATACCCCCATTGGAGACTGTATGAGTAGCCTAGTACGGAGGAAGATGAACTGAGTGGTGCTTATACTGATGATAAGTTAGTCTACTCACAAATACCGTAACGACTCCAGGGAATCCTTCGTCTGCGTTGTCGATGTGCTTGTAAGTCACGCTGGATGGCGTTTTCGTGACGATCGTCCAGTTGCGACGATCCCATCCAACAATTCCTCCATGAAGTGTTACCTATTGAGCACCATATGACGTCGTTGAGTTAACGGGCATTGAAAATTCCAATGACTTTAGAGCAAACCTGGCCTAGTGGACAGGTCATCGTCAATAATCGGAAAAATATAGGTCACTCGTGACCCACCATTTTGGTCATTAGTTGGTATGTGATAAGTGTTCGGCGCATTGGGGTCTGGGTTCTTGGATATGGGAATAGAGAACGTCCCTAAAAATGCGGAGTGAATAGTCTATTTCAAGGCTTTATTCGAGAGATTTTACCGTTCTTAATCCGATTTGCATATCTAAAATAACGTCAAAAATGCAATGACGGACCTACTTCAGATAGTTAGCTCACCTTCCAACAATGGCATTGAACACTGGATGAGCTGGATCCGTCAGTAGCTGCGACTAAACCAACGTAAGTCCAGTTGTGTAGTACAAGCAAGAGACTAAACTCACGTTATCGTCATAGCCTAGGACTACATCTCTTGCTTTTCCTTCTCTGTCCTTGACCCATAACTCTGTCAAAGTCGCCCCTAAGGAAACGAACTTGGCAGTTACGGAGCCGTCTGGCGCTTTGATCTCCGTGACGTCAAAAGGCTGCACATAAAGAAACAATGTCATAAGCGCGTTCTCGAGGGACAGTATGACGGGGTCATACCCATGCAGCAGCATCAGCCCAGCCTACAGTGACTAAAGCGAGAATAAAGGAGAAGGTAAAGAATTTACTGAACATTGCTTTCTCGTTCTGTAATCAAACGTGGGGATACAAGAAACTTCCGAATTTAAATCCCCAAAAGATGAAGATTTATAGGTCAAGCTTTCCTATAACTATGGCAAAACATCCGTCCTTTAAACACAAGGAGCATAATAAGTCCGTGATTATGAAGACAACTCACAGACAAATGATACCATAGCATTTTCTCCTTTGCATCATCGAAAGGCCTTCTCATTGCTCCACTGGGCACAGAGTATACATAAAACGATAATTTTATAGGTTTCCGGAGAAATCAGAAATACTCGCCTTTGGAAAAAGACCAGGTGACCACAGATGCAGTCTACGGAAAATTCATGGGCGCACGAGAACAGAGAAGCTACAGCCATTTGGCAAGCTTTCTTACATTTCGCTTTCGTATGCACGTGGTGTATTCCGATTTTATCAACAACTGCCCAAGCGCCGTCCATGGAGTATATATATCGAACAGTCAGAAGTTATGGTTTTGTCGATCATGTTCATCGGCGATTCAGAGTTAACTACATTCACCGACCGGCAATGGCCACCAGTACCCAGAGTAAATTAGTCAGTCAGCCAAGACTGGCTTGAAGAATAGCACAGAAAAAAGAAGACCAGCATGCATATGTAAGAACAACAAGTGCCCCCGTCTTCGTTACTGATGAAGTTGGGTGAAGAACGCCGAAGGAGACACACCTGCAATTTCCAACCTATAGACATCTGAAGCCGAACACTCCAGCTATGGCTTCCCAAGGCTCGTAAAGGTTCAGAACACCTCAAAGGCGCGACAGTTTGCTTCCAGAATGCTCAATGTAACGAAGGAGTCCAAGAGTCGTGCAGCAAAGGTGATGAAGTACTTGGCTTTCTCCAGGAACGCAGTTCTTTAGTAATGAATCCAGCCGGGGATTGACTACAGTGCGCAGCCCACAAGAACGACAAAGGCACTACAAATCATAAGCATTCATCCCCGTCACGAACGGCACAAATCGGGGTGCTTGGTACACCTTTGATACGAGTACGATTGAACATTCGGAGGGCTATGCCAGGATATGCGTTGGTTGGTGCAGGAAAATAGCCAGGTATCAGATGAAGAATCTTGAATCAAGTCAGGGAATTGTGCGTGCTTGTATTTGCCGAGGATGGTATCTGGGTTTGGTTTTAATTGGAGCTTATTTCAGGCTTTCAACTTATTTGCCGAGATCAAGCCGACCCATTGAGGCAAAGCTTTCCAAGTTCATCACATTGATGCTGGCGTTGACCGCGACATTGACTACACAGGCTTGACAATCGACGTTAACGATGTGGTGACTATGAGCGAACCGAAGTCAAACTTTTCAACAGCACGTGTAGTAGTCCTACACCAAGAAGCACGGCATGGGCATGGTCGCTTTTTGCTGACTTCGAAAGCCAGCAACAACCACTCCTTACAGCCATTCTTCAGTGGATTTATCTTTATTCATGAACGAGCGACATAATCTGGCTATCCTTTCACGTATAGATATCAAGCGAAGTTGACGGTACTTCTCTTTGGCAATCATCCACCAGACAATGTCGAGTCGACATTTTGTCTCTACTCTCTTCTCTGCTTCTATCCTTCCTATTATTCGCCCTATGGACGCAGGGCTCAGCAAACTAACTTTACTGCGACCTGGTCGGAGAATTTCCATCGTATGCAGACGCTTATAACGGATATCGGTAGAAAAGGGATCCCTCTCAGGAGGCGGAGTGTGTATTCGTTAATTTTTGTACTTTCAGAAGTGGCATTGATAACGAACAATGAAGATCCGATTGAGATATACGCATACTGGACAAACCCCTCGCTATCGGAGAGCTTGACGTCCGAGAGACATCTCCTTGGCTTACGCTTCGATACACGAAACTCCACTACAACGACGCCGGGATTCAATTTCAATCATTTGACCGACTTGGCCGGCTCCAGCTCATAAATCCCATCGCGCACGCCGCAATGAAGCTGCCGATCTCGCTCTCTGAGAAAACAATATCAGAGTGTCGAGACATTGAACATCTCTTAACTTTGCACTCCGATGCTCGATGCGACAATGAGAATAACAGGGCGTTCAACTGTTGGCGTATCCATCTGCCAGTGTCATTTGCAGCACGTACGTCAATTGGCACCTCGGAGTCGGGATTTCGGCGCTCTGTGGACAGTGAATGATACGGATTGTGATTAAGAGCGTAAATCTGTTTGCTACCAAGTGCTTTCACCAATCGTTTTCTTGATCTCCTCTCACAGAGTGCGATTGTCTCTAACACTGCTACGGTGACGATCACAAGGAATCAAGGGAGAAAGTACTCCGTATTTTTACTTGTGGATTGTAGACATGATCAATCATTGTTGGCACCATGATTTTATCGGGGTCGTCGGAGGATTATGCTATTTGACACACGAGTGAATTGCGTGTCAATGTGTGCAGGTGTGTAGCGCCCATGTACGTACAACACTCCATCCATCGACACATTTGTCGGGCGGTGATGGATCATGGGAGCCCCTCGAAATAAGCGCAGGGCTCAAATCATTCCCTTCATCGCTTATGCTATTCTTGAATGATTCTAGATACATGAGGCAAGCCTCATGTGTGAAGATATGTGTTCAACTTAGCCAACTTTGAACTCTCCGAAGCGGGAAGGTAGAGGTGAAGATATTTATGGGTGATGCTAGAACCAAAAGTGATAGTGGTATTCCAGTTTTAACAGCGTTGGCCGACACGACCAACTCGGGCTGACGTGCTACGGTATGTTCTAAGAGTCAGTCAAGCTTGAGTTGCCTCGGTAATTGGGTGGCGGTGCGACATCACAGCCCTCCTTGACTTGTTGGAAATTCAGCGAATCCACGTCGGTTCTTTTAGACAGTACTCTACTCCTCGCACATAAGGTGGATTTCCAGTGCCGTGGCGGTAGTCGTCAATGGTTTAACGTCAACCAAACTAATTGGATACCCTAGCATAGCCATATAAGCTCTAGACTGTCACAATTTCCAACCAGTAGAATCTAATAATCGTCGTAGCCTAACCTTCGATTTCCTTGGTCCTTAACTATTCAAATCTCACTAAAATGTGGGCGAGGATGCTAACTTTTAAGGGTTGCACTCATCCAGTCATTTGCGGTGAGTGTATTTTACAGTCACAAATGCAAGGATGCCGTTGTCCAAAAGAGGAAATTGAAACGTCGACCGTTCACAGGCAGGGCCATGAGAAACTCCTTTCAGGAATACATAGTACCCCTGCATTTGTGAATGATGATCTTGTCTGACAACCCATTGTTGATGGGTCTCAGCGCTATGCCGCATGAGGCTGCTTACGTACGGTCGTCTTTCGCGCACAAAACGGGACTAAAGTAGGGTCCCAATTGTTTTGGCCGTATATAAGAGCGCTGTGACCCGAAACTGATACTCTTCACAATCCCAAAGACACCCCATCCCCTCCGAGGTCGTCAAGTTTATTCGCATTCTCTTCGACATGGCATACAATCAGCAGCAGCCCATGGCCAACCCTGGCATGCAAGTCAATGGCGGTAACAGGAACGCTAACAACGTCCCCGTCAACGCCGATGGGACTCGTGAATGGAGTCACGGTCTGTTTGATTGTTGCGGCGACGCCGGAACCTGTACGTCTCTCTATCTTGTTCTCATAAAATTCATGCGTGAAACGGTGTTTGACTTATGTCTCTTTTCTTTATCCAGTCATAGTCGCCTGCTGCTTCCCCTGCATCACCTACGGTCAAGTGAAGCGCCGTGCTGAGCATCTCGCCAGCAAGGGATACCCTGACCCTGAGCACGGTGGTCTATGCTCATCTGACTGCTGCATCCATGGCTGCATCGCAATGTGTGGATTCGGATGGATCATGCAGGTGATTATCTATGCCAAAAACTTCCTGTGATTAGCGCCTTGACTAATAACTCAATCCTTAAGATGATGAACCGTGGACATATCAGAGGACGATACAACATTGCTGGTGGAGGAGGCGGCGACTGCTGCTCTGCCTTTTGCTGCACGCCCTGCGAACTTACTCAAGAGTCCCGAGAGCTGGAGCTCGAGGAACAGACCTACCACAAGCAAGGCTGAACCTTATAAAAATAATGGTTTTTCTCCATTTTTCTTCCTTTTGTAATTTTGTATTATACCCGATTGCCGTATCTTCAAACTGTAGGATTTCTGATCCTTTGCTTTAATCATCAATTCTCTTCCTATGCAATTTGAAGCAATCACTACTATTGTCAGTGATAGAGAAGGTTTCGCACAACGCTCCCACACATGTCGCCTGTGGCACGGTCGCTATGATGGTACATCACGATGCGCACGTCGTGTCCAACACTTATATCCTGACACTGTTGCTCTTTCATGTCCTCTAATTTAACTGCGATTCCCATGTTTAATTATTAAGAAGTATATCAATCAACGACCAAAGATAAGTCTGACTAGTTTAGAACATAGTTTGACCATTCCAGCTTCATTCAAGCCGCCAGTTTAACAATGGATTGGAAGTGTTGAAAAAATCGTCTTCTCTTGATGTCCATGGCCGTGGATTCTAGGGGACAGGAGCTTGCTATTAGCGGAGCGACATCCAACTGAATTGGATGTAAATCCGGACGCGCCCCAAACACGCGTCGCGTCGCGTACCGTAATACCACGTGACAGCACCGAAATATTCGAACCTCCTGACGGGTTGCATGTTTCTTTTCTTGTTCGACATTCGCTCCTTTCTTATAGCTTACATGCATCGCATGTTCATTCTCACCTCCCATCATCATGATATCCAATCTCCCCGACGAAATATGGTCGCAGATATTCGATCTCGCCGCCGATGAAGATATCCTTTTTCAACATGGATTCCCAACGGTTATGGCGGAATCAGCGTGGTATAAAGATCCGTTTGTGGATATGCTGCCTACTCCGCAGGATAATAGGAGGTGGTCTTTGGAGTCCATGAGGTGGAGGCTGAGGTCCCCCAGGAGGCTATGAATCTGCTGCAAAGGAGGAGTTACGCGACAAAGAAAGTAAGCTTTAGATTTACTTTGTGATGTTTTGAAAACATCTCGAGTTTACAGTCTCAACGTTCCCTGATGTTACGTATCAACTAACTTCTCTCTAACAGGCTATTATATCCACATGCCGACAATGGCGGAACGTAGGATCTGAATTCCTTTTCCGCTGTCTACATTTCAGCGATCCATCAAAGATGATTTCTTTGTGCTCCATCCTCGACAAATCGGCATCGTCTACTACAACCGTGACATCCTCATTTGGCTGGTGGACGCGGAGAATACATCTGTCGCGGTACCACCCTTCCCCGAGTCAGGGGCTCACTTTACAGGATCTGGAAAATGCACTCGTATCTATCATCCGGCACTGTCCCAATCTCGAAATCTTCGTCGTCGAACGGCCGATGGGGAAGCGTTTGGCCCGGTGGCTGACGCCCTGGCCATGTACTCGTCGCGCAAGCTGCACACGGTGCAGTGGAACGTCCCGGGCGCGTCGCTCGCCAAGGTCATCTGGGCGCTCAACTCGCTGCCTAACATCGTCGCTGCTCACATCGACGTGGAAAGTCCGGTGCCCGTTGCGCAGGAGTACGCGCACCTCGGGTCGGCTTCAGGCTACCCCTGAAGCTGCCGTTCCTGCAGCAGCTCTCGCTGCGGGGCTACGTCGAAGAGATCGTTGAGCAGGCCGCGGGGTGGGACCTCCCTCGCTGCGCGGGTTCTCCATCGACTCCGGCGCGAGCGCCCTCGACGTGCCTGACGTAGTCGAGTTCGTCAGGGCCCACGGGCTGTCGCTCGCCCTCCTCGACCTGAACTGCCACCCTCTGCTCGACGTCGCGGCCATCCTGGATCTCTGCCCCAACCTCTCGACGTTCACGTTCAACGCGGACTGGGACATCCCGAGCGAGCTCGTGCACCACCCGCACCCGAACCTCACTGCGATCGGCCTGCACGGCCTGGGTGCTGCCTTCGGGGTCGGGTACTCCGCCGCGACGTCTGTCGACCCCGTGCGCACGAAGATCACGCAGCGCTTGAACGAGCTGAATGTGTCCGCGCTGACGCGGCGCAATTTTCCGAAGCTGGCAAGGGTAAGGGCTCTGAGCCGCACGATGCTGAATGATCTGAACCGTGCGGACGGGCCGTCGGTGGAGAATGGGGGTATGCACGGTGGAATAAGTGGTGGAATGCGTGTGCGGGCAATGGGATCAAGCTGGAGGATTGTACGGGGCAGGCGTTGGGCACGCTTCCGCAGGAGGAAGAAGAGGAGGACGATCAGGAAGATGAGGAGGAAGAGGAAGAAGACGAGAGCGAAGAAGACGATAGCGATGGGTGGGGATCTGAGGAGGAAGAGGAGGCAACGGGGTATAACGTCCCTCCACTACCCGCAGGAAACGGGCGTACGATGGAGTTGACGCGATTACTGCAGGAGGTCAGGGCTATGAACGAGGAACGCGACGAAGCTCTCATCTCCAGGATACGGATACCAAGACCTGATTCTCCAGGCATATAGATAGATCATACCCTGATACCATTTTGCTGACGGCACAGACGTTCATATACGTTGCGTAATGTTCTGTTCGTCATATACATATGTATGTATGAAATACCATTTCATCTCCCGCCACGTCTATAAGGTCGACTCTATATCACCCGTGCCGCTGCACTCGGCTAAGCCATTCACCGAAGGGCGCGAACGGTGTATCGAGGCTTTAAGGCTTTATGTTACTAGTGATTACTAGTAGCCTTTATTTTACTAGCCTGGGTGTTGGAACTTTAACGCCACGGTCGACAGCACTTATCAAATGTATACACTGCTTGATAAAGTTTCATATTCAAGTTCACATATTTATCTTATCACATCGACGACCGTTGTTGTAGTTGTTGCGCCACTTATGTACGCCTCCCAAGTATGTAACCTGTAATTTCAAGCCCAATATCGATCGGCTTTGTTTACAGTGCCGAGCCCAGTATACTGGCTCCGTCTAGAAGGACTATGGTCAGTCGGTGAGACTCGAGTCTCGGTGTGTGTGGGTCGACTTGCAACCCCTTTCAATTTGTACTTCTTACTTAGAAAAGGAATTTTAAATAGGTTGAGAACTGAGTATATGGAACTCGCTGTTCGGGCAGGCGTCTTCGATGTGATATATCTATCATATTGCTCCTTCTAACTCTTCTCCGATTTATTGCCTGATGGCTTTCTATCGGTAAGGGTTCACCCATTTCGCTGTTGGGCTTACGATAATTGCCAAGTTCGAATCTAGTGGCGAGTTCCTTGCTGTTCCTTATACTGAGAAGCTCAGCAACCGTTGTGAAGTAAAAGTTCAAAGAAGCGAATAAGGTCTAAAAAGTACAAGAAAGGCGATAGCGTTTATTGCGATTTATGGACTGCGATGTCTGCTCATTTTGCATGATGGACCATCATAGAACCGTGGACGAGTTCATCAGAAGTGCAATAAGTTACGCGGCGGAGTCCGAACCGGAGACAGAAATGGTAACGCGGGTGTCTAGAATCCTTGGAAGCTCCCTTGTTCATCCCAGGGATTCAGAGACGACATGTGCTCGAATTAATGCCTGAGCTCTCTTCCCGATATTATCACCCAACGTCCACCTCGCACTCATAATCCCTCTTATTCGACGCGTCGTTCTCATTAAATGGTATATTCCGCAGTCGAGAGCATTACAATCATGGACAGAAACCTCGAACCGCTCGAAAAGGTACGTATTGTCTAAATTACAGCTGCATCTTGCATGTACTTACATTCAGTGGATATAATAGATATTTCAGCAATTGGAAAGAGAGAGCGAGCAGAAGGCCCGAGAACAGCTCACCGACTCTCTAGATGGGAGGCCTGGGAGCTCTCTTGCCATCAAAAGGATCAGAGAAAGACGGCGAGGTAGCATCTCAATATCACGGATAGGCCAGGTGCGTCTGCTTCCCCGCATATCTTGGACCCCCGCTTAAACCTCCCACAGCTCGCGGAAGATGTTTCAACAGCGGAGAGCAAGGGCCCACAACGCCTTCGCTTATGAAAATCACCTCGAATTCACCGTTCTTCCAAGCCCAAATGGCGGTGAGTACATTTCTACTGTTTCCCAATGCTTTTGTGCTTATACTCTGTTCTAGAACGACAGCACGGATTCCATTGCCTCCGGCGCGTCAGCCTATTCGAACGACCATGCACACACAGAAGACGACAACCACGTCACGCAAATGCACCACATAGCAGCCCGCCCGAGCATCTCCTCCAAGATGATCCCACGGCGGCTCAGCCGGTCCCAGTCCACCAGCATCATTCCGCCCAGGGGCGCACCGACAATAGACTCGTCTGTCATCATCGACGTGTCTGTCCAAGAAGCGACGGTGGAATCGGACGGCGAAGATGATGGGGCTGTGGTGACCAGGTCGCGGCGCACGAGCATCCAAGCTGCCGGCACGCTGCGACATCAATCCTCTCGGTTGACAATACCTGCTCCCAAAGTCCCCAACAGCGTGAGCAGCATGGGCTGGCTGGCAAAAGCCAAGGACTTCACCTTAAGATTCGCCCGGAAAAATAGACCTTCGATCCCTGTCCAACATTCGTGAACCCTGGATTACCACTTTTTTTTACCCCCTGTGCTTTTCTTCTTTCCTTTCCCCGTTTGTGTACTATTTTAGGATCGTTTCTATTTTCTTTTCGGGCTTCCTTCACTTTTCTCCTTTGTCTTTTTCGCCATACATATCATCTCATCGTCGTCGTTGTCTCTTTTCGCTTTGACACTGCAGTTTTCTCTCCTTTTAGTAACACAAATATGCTTTTACATTTACATGCAATCTTGTATAGGCTCCCCATGGTGCAACCTCTCCATTTCAATCCCATGCATTTTGATCTCATTCTCAAATCTCGTGTCAGGGTGGTGAAATATTCCTGGCCAGTGGCAACACGTGTTTTGAAATTCTCAAGCCTCGGTAGCTGCATCGGTGCCGGGGATCAGGAGATATTTCAAACGGACCATTAACCCCGGGCGACGATCGCTACGCTGAGTATATGGAGTCCGCTTCACCTCTCTAGATTTGCTCTACCAGCCCTCGACGACTTGGGGCAAGTGTATAACACTCAGGAGGCCCTCCGCAGGCTGCACTTCCCATGAACTATAATCTATGGTGCGATCAATCGCAAGGTGTGTAATACTACTATGCATGTCTCCGAGTCGGACCTTTCAGGCTTCTGTCAAAGTCTCTGAACTGCATGATTTCCTCTCGACAGCCCAGAAATTAGACTCAATGCTTGTGGCCAGTCACATGCGCGGAGAGCGTGGATTCAGTCTTCGAATCCTGTGCCTTTATCTCTCAGGAGTCAACGGCCTATCAATCTCGTCTGCTCTCGGTTCTCGGTTCGGGTTCACAGAGGTGTTCTGTGAGCCCAGTGTGGGATACGATCTGGTACGATCCCAGTTCTTTGGCATTTTCACTTTGTCATGTGGCACCCTTTTCAATTGTGCTTTAACAAGGCGGCAGGCTGCATCAGTCGGGCGCACGTTGGCCTATAGGCTATATTTAGATGGTTTTGTAGAAGAACTAGATAACTTTGCGATGCGACCTTGTGCGAACATGTCATACTTTGACGTCGTACCTTGCCCCAGCCGTCCAGAAACAGCTTGTGCGTAATCACATCAATTACCGTACAGCCGCTATCCTGTGCACACTGCGTAGTATATCATCGCGTTCAAAGAGTCGACCATCCCCATATCATTGCTGCTCTACTAGCTTGTTCACTGTCGGAATGGCGCCTAATCGGTTGAGTTTTGAACTAGTTATTTGTGACTGTAAGAAGAGAAGGCTCACTAAGCTCCTTCAAGATCTCAAGGACCACAAACAAGCTCAAGGGAATGGATAGAGAATGAGGTCACAGAAATACACACAACCAAAGGTGAACTTTTCGCTCAAATGTGTCAATAATAGATACTTACTCAGAATTGGATATGTCAGTCGAAGAATGGTTTCATGAAAACATTGAAAAGCTATTGCTAGGCCTTTCTGTCGATATGCAAGTAACCTGTTAGTCCTCGAGTTTTTGAAGTTCTTTCATAGAACTAACACATTGTTGCAGTGATTGGAGGCCGGAACATCCGTTGCTCTCGTATCATAAGGCGTAAACCGTCTTTTTATGTAGAGCTTCAGCCCGGCCAGGAATTATCAAAAGTTCAGAGGACTAAACCAGGTTGCGTCAAGTCTGACGACACCAAAGAAATAGTATGGGACGAACGATTTGTCTTGTGAGTTGTTGATGCTTGCGAGGTAGACGAAATAATCATCATGCATTGGGCAGTCCTACGAATCGACAGTGGTGCTAGATATTCGTGTCTACTGCAAACATATTGGACCAGGCCCAGACCACGTCATTGGAGAAGCACATTTGAATCTTATGGAAACCAGGAGAAACATTGGTGAGCGTAAAGATACCCAGCTTCGATCCGCTTTTGGGGAAGACATATTCATTAATTTTTATGATAGATGTTAATATTGAATTATTCAGTTCTGCAGGACATTCTTCAGCATCACAGGCTGTTTCTGGTTCTGTCAGATTACGCCTGAATGTGGACCTTCCTCTCGATTTTGCTCCTGATCAGGCTTCAAACTGTAGCGCAAACCTGGAGCCCCTTCTCCACCTGCACCAGCATAATATCGCGTGGGAATCACTGTCGCAGGAGGAGTTGAGCCGGCTTCCACCCTCTTGGACTCGGCTATTCACCTCGCTTGGAAGTATAACTACGCTAGCAGCAAAGATTTCGGAGGTAAGTATCATCAAAAATTTATTGAATAAGTAGTAACGGCGGAACTACATTTGTATTCATAGATTGATACCCGCGCCAAGGTGGCTATAGGAGCTCTTGTCTTTGCAGTCAAGGTATCTGCATCTTTTGTCTCCCAGATACACCCAACGCCGTCGCTAATATGAGCCTCGTTAGATGGTCCTAGAGCAAATACATCGCGATGAAAAGGTAGAAAGGCTGGTTAGGACCATGGATGATTTATATGGCTTCTTTCTTGATGCGGACCCAATGAGAAAGATTTTGTCTTTCAAGAGAGCTTTGCAGAGGATGCTTGCTCAGACGGCGGAATGCGCTTACTTTATCGCTGAATACCGAAAGGTTAAGCTTTTGGTATGTAACTTGGTTATTACTCCTCCGAACCCATGATTTATTAATTTCCTATTACTAGCGCAAAGAGCTGTTGTGAACATAGTTTCAAATGCCGATAGCTTGATATCACAGTTCGAAGTGGATTTCGGTGAGCTGAAGATCGAGCTTATCCTGGGATCATCCCTCCAGACGGCTGTAGTCTCTTTTCGCATTCTCGAGAAGGTCCAGAATATCGGTGGGCACTAAGATTAATCAGCTAGCGGTGACTAATAGTAACACAAAGAGCATTGAATTTATCAATATCAACACTGGAAAGACAATTAACACGGGGAGGTCTTATGCAAAATATGGCGAGGACTTGGATGCATATAAACTTGCGTGGTCTCCAGACAGTAATATCATTGCAATTGCTTTGACAAATGACATTATCTGCCTATGGAGACTAGGAAATAACAGCATCCAGTTACTTCGCCAGCACGCCAGTACCGTAGAAGTTTTGGTATTCTCCCCGATAGCTCCCGGCCTGCGGCGGTTATGCAGGCGCAAGACACCATGACTGCTCACCGGACCATGGTCCATGTCTTTGATATTGCTACGGGCGCGTTAATTGGAAACCAAGAGATCGAAGATGATGCGTGGAATGTCAAATTGGTGTCCTTCCTTCCGTGTGGTCGTGAAATTGTGATTTGTACTCAATCTGGTGAAATCTCCTACTTCACCGACACTTCACCGGCCTATATTAGCAGTCCCAAAGCTCCCAGTCTCCACGAATCAAAGTCCATTCCAACTATTTGCTACTCACGTACTATCCCAACCCAGGGAGGCAGCCTTTCTCCAGTGGTAGACGGTTGGGGCTGGATTCGTAATACAGCAGGGGAGCGGTTACTGTGGGTACCCTATCAAGATTATAAACTGTCTTGGAGTGAGCGCAGACGAAGCGATGATAACGGGGAGGCATCCACTACTCAGGACACCGTTTTGAATGTGATGGATCCAGCGACGGATAAAAT
The DNA here is from genome assembly GCA_023853785.1 of Psilocybe azurescens. Lineage (NCBI taxonomy): Eukaryota > Fungi > Basidiomycota > Agaricomycetes > Agaricales > Agrocybaceae > Psilocybe > Psilocybe azurescens. The sequence continues at coordinate 38,435 of JAJIRX010000808.1, read as the reverse complement.
CGTTCTAATCTACGTTATTGACTTCCTGAAGAGCGACGGGGCACAGGGGAAGTAGTAGAGACTGCCAAATCCGAAACCTGATAGGTATTAGACAAGCTTAAATGACTCTGAAAATTAAATGATCCAGGCCAGAAGGAAGAATTTATTGTTTTCAAAAGTTTAAACCTTTCTCCTAAATTTACCGCCGCCGTTCATTGTTTCTCTGTTTTTATCCACGGAGTCCTTAGTTGTCTATAACAATGCTTTAGCTAGCGGAACTATAACAATACCAAGTTTAGAAATAGATTTACCATACAAAGGTAATACATAGGAAACGATTCCTTCATCGGTCCACCCAAAATTAACGAGCGCGTCCTCTCACTTGCGTCCGTCGTGACCCAGTGATCAGTCCTCGCAGGCAAGCTCAGCTGATAAAGCGGAACACTGCTGCAAATCTGCGTTGTATACACATACGCGATGAGGCCAAAGTTTACCGGGAACCCAGGGACAGTTGGAGGATCCGTGGTCGTAGAGGTAGCCAATATAATATCCGAGGCAAGCGTATCGCTGCCCATGCGAAATAGAGGAACAGTGTTGATCTGTGGCGTCTTCCAAGCGCGGAATATTTCTCCTTGGATCTCATAGTCAACCGTGCCAGTGTTTATCGTGTCCGCGTTAACGAAATCTGCAAGGAAGTTGACGTTGTGCGCTGTCAGGGTTCTGCTAAATCCTTCAACGAAGATCACGGCAAGAGACGGATCCCCGCATGTATCCTCTGCACGTCGCTGTAGACAACCCATTTCAGAATTTGTTCATCATGCCCCCAGTAACTGCTGTATCACGTACGACTGGGCTGCACACAGCCAGTGAAGCATGACTCCATACAAAAACGGTAAGAATGAAGAGCATGCTGTTGGTTTTCATTTTGCCAGTGATTAGACGGTCGGTCGATTGCGAGGACTGATGGAGAGAAATCGTTCTTTTCTGCCCGCTTATATAGCTTGGGGCCTAAGTCTGCAGAGAGCGAACCTCTTTAGCGCTAGCGCCTGATCGAAAATAGGGCAGTCCGCCGGTGAAAGAAAATCCCCGGAAAAGGGCGCCTACTGGGCTTATAATAGTGCTCTACGTTTATCAAAATATTATCGGCAACGCCAATGCCAATATCTCTCACACGAAGAGTGGTCTTCAGACTACTAGTGGCACGAGACGGATGCAATTTCCGCAGTAGCACTAATATAGGTCTATTGGTAGGAATATTCTCAAGGATCGATTTCTCACAGAATGAATGATGATGGCATGCGGTACGAAGCTCATGGATTGAAGTGGGCTGTATTTTCCCGTGGTCTTGGGATATCGGATATAACAGAATTATCACTGGCTATACGACAGTTGTTTATCTTGGTTCGACATTCGGGCGAAGCAGCAATCAAGTTCATAACGCTTACCATTCGGATTCGCGTGACTTTTCAAGACCTGCTACTGTACATGCGACAACGTTCTTTGGCCATATGTGCTACCGGTGATATATTCCTCCGGAACAACAAAATAAGAATCTTTCTCATCGCACGCAGTTAAGATGTAGTGGTCATCATTGATCAATATAATTACGAGCGAGAATAGCTGCAGACCCTATATAATCGTTGTAAGTGGAACACTCGTCTCCAGAGAATATGGATCATATAAAGGACGTTTATTAAAGCAGGCTCACGGTGAAATTTTAGAACGTACCCAGAGTTTTGCATACAGGATGATTTCAAGATCGTGAAGCCTGGCTATTTTAAGAACGGAAAATTGCCTTGCCATTGCTTAGTCGTCCTGACAGGCGCCTACAGCTGTCGACCCAGCCTTAAGTTTATGAACATGATGGGGGATCATACGACCTGAGATACATTATAGTTTTCTTGCAGCTTCTCGACCAATACTTCAAAAACAACCCCATGCCGTCTCAGGCTGTCTGCCTTGCACTTTCATCGTATGACAAAACAGCTGTGGCCAAAGTGATCAAGAAAATCCCGACTGGAGAACTGTAGATGAATTAGTAGGCGAAGGTTTTATCAAGCAGGCCAACGGTAAGCCTTACGACGCCGATAATATTGCGGATGTAATCGCAGGACTCGAGGACGTTCCAACGCATCCTGCGCCAGGTCATCTTATATGAGGACATCGCAACCATCAGGCCTACCAGCCCATTCCTGGTCGCCGCTCTGATATCGGGAGCATGTATCCGTAGCGATCTTTGCGATTTGAGCGTGCAATCCGGGATAATTACTCTCGGTCTATTTGAACGAGCTCAGTGGAGGGAAACGATTCCCGAAGAAAAGGCACAAGCCTGGGCTACTCGGCGTGACAAAAGTAACCGGAAACACGTGACTAAAATATCGCGTTATGCGCCCGGTTACTTTTTGTCACGCCGAGTATGCGCGCCGAATTTCATTTGTTAGCTGGAGGGACGAGAATCTATCGCGAAAAGCAGGTCCAATCGTATGTGTCTGGACTGTAAGCCATAACAAAGCTATTATCTGGTATTCTGCTCGACTACTCAGACAATTAAGTATCACGGTAACGTTGGGCTCTCAGCGCTCGCCATATAATTATTGACATCCTGTGTTCGTGACGCATCCTACCAGAAGTCTTACGTACTGTCGAAGAATTTGGTGATTTCAACCATGTCCGGTTTCTAGGACCTCTGCGACGCAGCCCAAGGCCCCAAGCTGTGTGGGAATGATGTAAGTTGCCAATACGTTATAATACTGTGACCGAGTCCCAAGTCTCACCGTAACTTGTTGATGACCAAAACTAGTTCATTAGCGTTGTCTGCCAGGTACATAAGGGCTTGTCGCTCACTGCCAGGGCGTAGAAGGCAGCATCACGACCCCAACCCAACCAGAACATGGACGCGTTCGAAGGCGACGGCCCAGCGCAGGTCCCAATGAAGCTGCCGAGTTCAGTCTTCCTCCCTCACCGGTCCTATTTAGGATGGAAAAGTATGTTCATGTTCATTTCATAACTAAATCTATCGAGCATCGTTGACCGCTTCCATTTAGTCGTCGTGACTTTGTTTCATTTAATGTCGAATTCGTCCACCGTCTACCGCCTGGTTCACCGCTATCGAGTACGACGGCTGTGGTGGGATGACTACATTCTGCTAGGCGCCCTAGTTCTCGACTTCGTGTATTGGCCAATCTACTGGGCACGGTTCCCTACTCCAGGCGAGGAACTCAATCATATCTGTCTATGCTCAATCATTCTGACTCACACTTGACAGAACATCCATCGAAACAGTTTCTAAATACCCAACGCATTTTGAATGCATATTGGCTGACACTATTTCCTTATATTTTGCTCATTGGGTATGATAGCTTCATACTAATGGTGACCATGTCTGATCGTTCTGATGCTCCAGGGCCACACGAGCTTCCATGGCTTTGGCGTTTGCTAGGATTTTCCCGCCGAGGCACGCGGCGCGCCGATGGGCTTTCACTCTGCTGATATTCATGGTTCTCTCAGGTCTTGCCACTCTTTTTTACGACATTAACCTGCAAGGCAGCCTCCGCGCTGCTGGTGACTACCGAAATGACACATTGCATGATGGTTTTCAGATACGTGCCTTTGAAGCATGTTCTATTTTTCCTGGGTGAGTGTACAATCATTTGTCTTTAGTCCTCCGCTTCTTCCTATTACTGACTATACTCCCCTCCATTTCACGTAGACAATTTTGTTTGCAATATTCTACTTATTATTATGCCGCTCGTTATTCTCTGGCGTATAAAACTTCCTCCCACAGAACGTCGCCTTATTCTGATATTCTTTTGCGGGAGTGTTTTACCACTGTTAGGATCAACTGCATACCTAATCATTGCCAATCGCCGGACGGTCTTCAATCTGGGGCCGGACAGGCCCCTCGTAAATCTAGGATTAGGAGCTGTTAATGTGAATAAATCCTTTTTTCAAGCAGTGGATAATTGTTACTCATTGAATTATCTTGATAGGTATCCATGGGGTTTATGTCATGTAATCTGGCGGTCCTGTCAACGTGTTTTTATCGGGCCCTTAACAGATATCGTAACCGACAGCGTACCGCGGTGGTCCAAAATCAAAATCCAAACCCCGTCGCACCAGCCCCAGAACCCCGGTGGCTGAATGCAATTGCATGACCAGTGATCATATCATACCTCTGTCGCTGACCGAGATTTCAACTACTTATACTGCCTGGCGCTCAAACCCGACTCGCTCGCGACGAGATACCGACCTGCATGATATGCTGGATACCTTTCATCCAAGTGACGTAGCAGACTCGACCGTTGGTTCCAGTGCACGAAAGTATAACACTTCATCTTGGTCATTCCTGACCAACTCATCGAAATCACAAAATCCAAGCTTTCGGCATCCGATCTGGAGGATTCGGAAGAATTTGATCTCACCTCTTTCGGGGCTACCTCATACGAATCCGAATCTGTAAAAGAACAGTCAAGCAGTGCGGGCTCTTCGGGAAAGCGATCTAATGGTCCAACCTCTTCGCAAGAGCAGTCCAGCAGTGGTACGCAGAGTCAATCACATTCAAGTGCATCATAATTTCTCTCAAGATGGACCACGGATCCAAAAAGCGTGATCCATCCTGTCCTCCTACGTGCTAAATATCAAATGCTTCATCTTACAGCAGCTCTTTCATTTGTACACATACTACAACACACACTGCATTATTCAAGATTAATTATGAAATAAATGGGGCTTTGGCAATCATGTTAATATCCACGCATAAGCAACGACAAAAGCGAGCTCCATAAGCATGGCGAAATCGCAGCTTTGGATAGTTTCCGCCTCTGTTGGTTTAGAGCATTCCAAGAATTCTCTTGTCTAAATATATGCCGCAGTCGTGACGTAGGATATTCCAACACTACAAGCATTGAAGAGTGTTTAGCAGTGGGGTATCATCGAGATGAACTTAGGGTCTGTTCGGTATCCATTATTCGCATTGAATATGAAATTGTATATAGATTTGATGGCAACCGGATTACTCTGACGGTTGCCTAATTTATCAGTTAATCTCCAGGCATCTTATCATTGCGCTCACCTTCCTCCATGCATCCTCCACAAGAAACGCGGCAGTGACAGTTAGTACTAGCTGCAACACATATCATCAGTTTTATTGGTATCTTTACTACATTCTATGCCTCTCCACTGTAATGGAAACGCTAAAATTTGTATCTGAGGAGGATCATTCCTATCTGGATAGATCTCTCACTGTAAACGTGTTTGAGCACCATGGCCAGGCTCCTGGCTGCTTACCTGGTTCTTTACGCGACGACTCAGACGACAAAGTATCACGGCAAAGTCGGGCTTGCGGAACCTGCCATATGTCTCATGTGTTCATCGACCAGAAGCCATGCATACTGTCATAGAGTTTCTGGGGACCTCTGCCCACCGTGTGGGAATGACGTGTCGCAATACACGTACGGCCGAATCCAAGTCTCAGCCACCCTGGATGAATTGCTTCAACTTGGTATTTTGATGAACGGATCTAATTCATTCATCGGCTTGGTTATTTAAGGCCTTGGGTAATAAATGTCAAAATCCTTTTGCTTGAGCTTCGAACCAACCCCGCCTGCCACTATAGCTCCCTGCTGATAAGTGGGCAGCCTTCACGAGCGGAATCAGGGCATGGATTCGTTGGTATTCGATAGCCCAGCGGCGCAGATCCCGACAAAATTGCCGAGTTCAATCTTCCTCCCCGGTAGGTCTTATCTGGGATGGAAAAGTATGTTCACATTCATTTAATTAATAACTGAATCCATTGACCATTGTTGACAGTTGTTGTTACCCTGTTTCATTTACTGTCGAGTTTCACCTTAGGTTCCCACCCCCTGGTTATGACAGGTGACATGAACTGATCAAATCACGCCCCTAGTTTGTATCGCCTCCCCCCTGTTTGCCTTACCCGCAGCCATTCCTCTGCCTAAGTCCCGACTTTAAAATAAAAATAAAAAAATCTTGAACCTACCATAGATTAGACTAGATAATAGATTAGACTAGATAATAGATTAGACTAGATAATAGATCAGACTAGATAATAGATTAGACTAGATAATAGATTAGACTGAGCTTCCTAGATGTCGGACGTTTCGGACCTTGCCCACCGTCAGGTACCGCTGCCGGTCGATCAACTGCCACCCGTCAACGTTCAACTCAGACGATAGTCAGCATGCTGTTCCCCGCCCATTCCCCGCCATCATTTCGCCGCTCGCCGACTGGTAAGTGCGCTGTTCCCTTAAACAGATGACTTCCTTTTTCAGTTCCGCTAGTCAGCTTCCGCCCCTCCCTCTCTTTTCAGTTCAGCTCAGTTTTCTACCCCGCCTTTCATCCCATTTCAATTACTATGCACACATCAAATACATCTATTGCATTCCATTTCCAAACATATTAATCTACATAGTATTGTAATGATTAAATGATAGTAAAAGTAAATACATTTTACCAACATTAGTTATTCTGACCTTCTACAGAGCACTGTGTGCACTGTGCTCAACGATGCCCTCTACGGAAGCTGGGGGAATGTACTCCCACTGGTCGGTTTTTTAGGTACGGTGTTCTCACAGGTTCAGCCGCAATCACGCCACTGACACCTGTCATCTATCAGCGCCACCTTAGTTCAGCGGGCACGTACCTTGTATCCCTGTGCCTGTTCTCCTTTCACCATCATCACCATGACCTCTCCTCTTCTTTTGTGTTGTCGCCGCTCCTCCCTCGGCACGTACTTCGATGGGTAAGCGCAAGGGCCTCTCCAGAGGCGTAACGGTCGTCTGCAGCACCAGCTTCGGAGTGCACCGATCATTGCACCTGCAACGAAGTGCTCAACGATGCCCTCTATGGAAGCTGGGGACTTTGCGCAACCATGGGCTCCAAGGTACGAGCCGCCACTGACACCTGACAGCTATCAATTGTCATCGTCTGGCTGAAGAACGGTTGGAAATGTGGCTGTAGGTTCTCATACACGCTATCCGAGTATCAAAATGAGATTTTGTGGCGCAAGGCCCTGTTTAGGGTTGCGCAGACCGTGGCGTAAGGTGGGTTTTTCGGCAACAATATATGTATAATGGGTGAAATCACAGATGACGTTTACAAAGCAGTATCGACATTGTGCGTACGAAAAGGAAAAAAGTACGTTTAGACCTCAGCCTCAGAGTCAGAGTTGACGGAAACACAGCTCTTCTTAGGCACTGGCTGTACGCATCCATCTTTCTTCACGTTTTCTTTATCTTCCTCGACATCGCCTTTTCTTCCTCTTTTGTTCCAGCGGTCCTTGCGTGGCTTGCGTGTCTTGGAAGCAGGAGCAGAACCGTCGTCTATTGCTTTCTCATGATCCTGACGACGCACCTTCAATTCAAGAGGTGAAAGTTTGACAAATTTACAGGTGCCATCATTGATGGCGTCAAGGAGTTTCTTGAGACCCGGAAGCTGACGTGAGAAAGCTCACTAGGGTTGACAAAGTTTTCGTAAGTCCAACCAACGAGTTCCACCCCATAGCGTTGTACTATTTTATCTTCGTACCCAACGTAATGCATTGTGGCGTTGGAGTTTCCAGTGATATCGCCTAATTCAGTTCGATATAAGTGTGGCTCTGATAAATAGAAAAAGGTACGTACTGAGCATTCTGGTGATCTTCTCACGAATTTGGCGTTTCATCTCATCTGCTTTCTGTTTAGAGGTGCGATAGAGATCTGAGTTAAGAATTAGAGGTTAGCTGCTATGTGACAAACGGAGTGAATCAGAAAATAGCGTACTGATTGGGTCGCACCCAGCAATTGCAAAGGCCTCCAATTTAGCGCCGACATGAGCGAGGTCCCAACCTTTGTGGATTGGAACTGCAACCTTCATATAATCCATAAGTGCTTGTGATGTGAAGTACCACTTCGGCTCCATGTGGTAGTCTGGGGTATTCCGTACAATGCAGAAAAAGGCTTGACGCCAACGCGAACTTTAAGACCTTTCAACTATAAAATTTTTCAATAATATGAAATAAACTAAAGGAAATAAATCACTTACCAGTTGTTCAATGGTCCTGAAAGTGCTGCACACGTCCTGGACACGAGCTTTGGCAGTGGGACGTTGTCGGTGGGCATCCAAGATGGACTCAGTGTGACGAGTAACAAGCTCCTCACGTTCGGCCAAAGTAAGCTCATCGTATTCAGCCTTATACTCCTCACTATGGAGCTTGATTAAGGTAGGAACCTCGCCGTCTGAAAATGAGTTAGTTGATAGAAAATAGTGCCAGATTAGCTAGTTTTCATACTTTCTCGAAGCTCATTGGCCTTTGCATGTAGGAATGCATTGTGTGTGTTGACCTTCTGGTGTTTGTGGATTAATTTGGCGCCGCCTTGGAAGAAAAGATCAAGAAAGTAGTGCTCTTTCTTGTTGAACTGACAAGCTAGTTCAGAGACTGTGTTCATTGTTGATTGCTTCCAATGTTCGACGGCATTGTCAATGTCTGCCTGACAAAGACTATTGCGTTCGGCTCTCTCCTTGCGTTGAGCGTCGGTCAGGGTGCTGCCTTTGCAACAGTGTGTCGAATTCGAGTAGGGGAAGTAAAATAGATGTCTGAGGCATTTTTCGATAGAGGAAAATGGGTGGGTAAGCTTATTTCTCTCTTTTAAAAGTCCATGAAGTATTATAAAACCAGTCAAAAAGGTATATATTTTCACAACTACGAACTAAGTTTTTTTTTTTCAGTTAATCGGTCAATAATTAAAGTGTACCAAAAAAGGATGAAGTTCCTAAGGGCCTTGGAATACCAAATCCAGAAACCAATAATGGTTAGAGTGAGCCACTAAGAAATAAAAGAAAAGACCAAAAAAGAACACCAGCGGTGAAAGATTGAAGAAAAGAGGAGGCGCTAGTACCTGAAAGTATACATCGTTCTCTATAGAATATTCCAAGGCTACAGAGGAGAGGATGTATTGGTACCTGAATATGACTCTATCTCCAAAGAATATGCAGCCATTACGGCCATTAAGTCAGTTACCTTGTCTCCGTTGATTGAAATGCTTCCTAATTCATCCCTCCACATATATGGGGCCACAGTACGACGGATGAGATCTATGTGTGCGAAGGCATCATCCAGATCATTAACACAAATAAAATTTTGTAAGAGTTTTCGGAGCTAGGTTTGACTGGGCTAGGGAGGTGTGAATATTTGGCAAGACTTTGACATGGTCTGCGCCACAGGAAAACGCAGGGAAGGAAGAGGCACCAGCGTGGCGTGATGGAGTAGCCACAGGGGAAAAGGATGAGAAAGGAGAAATCCATATATTTGGAGACCTAAGATTGCGGTGAGGACTGACCCGATCAGGGGTCTGGGGTACAGAGTGAGAGGTGACAGACATTGTAAAGGCAGGAAGAGAGGTTGAACCACTGGCATTTGTAAGACGATCAACCTGTGCCAAAAGATCCTGCTCATGTTGGCGTGACTCGGCCAAAGCCTCCTGGCATCGTCTGAGGTTTGCTTTGACAGTATCCAACTCTTTTTCAAGAGACTTTCTACTTCCACAGCTGTGGAAAGTCGGTTTCGAGATGTTAATACTGCGAAGTCATCATCGGAATCGGAATCAACAATGAGAATTGATGGACGGCCGTGGTATACAAAGGTGCTGGAGTTGGGAGGCACTGCTGGAGGTTGGGTGCCCTGCTGAGGGTACGGCAAAGGAATGATTCGGCCACCAGTAAGGGGCCAATGACGTTTTGTGTTAGTTTTTGTAAACACTTTGTTTCTAATGTTCTACACTTGATATTTGGACTTATACAAATGGACACTTAGTTAGAATTCGCCTTTTCGGTGACATGTTCTGAATACTGTAGAGTAAGGTTATTCAAATTCTGATCACTGATCCGGAATCTCGTTGAGACGGTTCCGGTGATATATAATTTGTCACATAATACCTTAATGTGTGGACACCTATAGTCAGCCTGATTTTTAGACACTTAGCCATGTAAGACAGTATTCCTACTAAGTCTGAAACAAAGACACTAGAACAAGATTTGGAGTCTACAGAAGCAATTTACTATTTTCACTCATACTTGTCATTGTTGCGCATTTGAGACGACTCATTACTCATCAGTATAGCTACTGATTTGGCATTGTCTATTTCAACATTTTGCACATCTTTCGTAGCGCTCGATGGTAGGAAGCCCAATGTCGATAAACCGTTGTACCATATCCGAGATAGCGTCTGAGTAACGTTGCGCGTCGTTCAACCTAAGAAGGTGTCCAGGAAAATATACGTCGGTCTTCACAAATTCGGACACCTTGGAGAACCTGGACGGGTAGTTCCATCGACGTGAATTACCAATGTGGTCCCACCAAACATACGGTCCCACATAGCAGCCTAGAAGAATCATCTTAAATGAGAAAAAGTTTGGAGAGGTTCAATACTTATAATGACGTACCGAATCAAAAGTGAGTTCCTTCAGCGCCTGCGAGCGTTGCGTACATCAGTTCCATCGTTCCCGCGGGGGAGTGTTCGGCGAAGGTCGAGGAAGTCAGGATAGAAATCGTCTTCCCGATTTCATTGCATGGAAGCGATGCAAGCCCGGGGGTAAACCATGCAACGTCTGCTGTGTCAAATCGTTGGCGGAAGGACGAAAAGATAGCAGGGTTCGACGGAAACCTAAACGACGGCGAAGATCATACAACCCAACTGGATTGAACGTGAGAGACTGCCAGGCAAGAGGACGCACTCCAGCGTTGGGGGAGACACTGATACTCTCCATCCGGGGTGCACAAGAGTGAGCCTGTCATTTTGACTGCCAGCTTTTATGACCCAAGTCGAAGGTCAGGCGGTCAGGGACAAAACTTACGGTGTCATTCCAAAATCGTGTTTGAATTGGAAGAGATGAGATCTCACTGAGATCGGAATTACCAGAAAGGGCGTGGCGTTACTAAATTGGGATCGCTACAGTGTCGTCGACTGCACTGGACACTAAATCCTCAATTGTATGTGTATGATTGGACTTGCAAGCCTCAAAAAATTAAACAGGTATACTATCATAGCATTTAATGATTATTGACTTTCAGCAAGGTTCTTTAAGCCCGAATATCCTACAGAAAATGATACCATCCGTATGTATGTTTTTAGGTCACCGTGATCTTTGAGCTGATTATCTTATGTCCACAGTCGTCTATAAATAAAATTTGGATACAGAATAACACTTAAAATGAAATAGCTAGACTTTCTCGATTCATTGTATTCACCTACTCACTTCATTTGACACAATAAGATCATGCTAGTCAGATGGATATCTATACTACTTAACTGTCCCGTTGTACATTCAAACTGCCTTTAACTTGGTAGGACTATGATCATACATATACTACATCTATTAAAAGACAAATTTAGTGACTGTGAGCTTCAAACGTACTTCATTCATCTCTTTTCGTTGGAGATGGCTTATTTTTTGGCCAATTCCCACGACTCATATTGTCCATTGCTCAACAATCTATCAGGAAGTAGAAAAATGAAACAGTGGTACGGAATCGATTGATTTTTATCTTTAAAATAAGTCTAACTTTACTTTTTGGCCAATTTTGCGCCTATTACTTGTGCAGTTCCATCTCACGAGGCGTAGGTGATCTAAAGAGATCTAACAGGTTTTAGCAGGAACAATGTTTTAGTTGAGAAATCTTATCAAGATAAAGGCTCAAGGTATAGTCACTCACAACATGCTTTAATTTGATTTGGAGAGGTTGAACGTCTCGATAAAGCAGGCATCGAATACTTACATATACTACAAGTTCACGTTTGACATGTTCAAGTTATTCAAACACTATGCCTTCATTCAAGCGCAACAAGTATATTCATCCATATTGTAATGAAGCTTTAACGTACGATAGGCATTGAATACAGGCTTGCATTCAGCATTAACATATTTTCGAGCCGTTTCAATATTTTCGAACCGTTTCAAAAACGTCTCGATGAAGTAGGCATTACATATTTACATATACGAGTTTATGTTCGACATGTTCAAGTTATTTAAACACTATGCCTTCATTCAAGCGCAACAAGTATATTCATCCATATTGTAATGAAGCTTTAACGTCACGATAGGCATTGAATACAGGCTTGCATCCAGCATTAACATATTTTCGAGCCGTTTCGAGCCATTTCAACATTATGTCTTTGGTCAAACACAAAAAGTATATTCTCCAATACTATACTGAAGGTTTAACACGTAATATCTAAGTCTTATATAAATCTACGAGATATCGCAAGAGAGACACTATCTAAGAGTGTTATGAATACATCAGTATCAACATCGAAGTCTACATTAGATGTTTCTTCGAGGACCACATCTTCAGCCTCAGTAACTATGATGTCAGTCTGTCCAAGACCCAATATGTCTATTGCCCAGGCAGGAGGTGGGACATCGATGTGCAGAGAAGGGTCACGACCTTTCCGCCACCCAGGGAACAAAGAGCCACTGAAGCCTTCGAGCTGACTTGCTTGACGAAGGCGACTGATAATCTGTTCGTGAAGCTGACTATGATACTGCCACCGGGCAGAGATTTTGGCAGCGAGAGGAGTGTTCACTATGATGTTAGCACATACTGCCCGATAGTGGTCAATATGGTCATCGAAGAGAAGGTGAGCAGCCGACGTATTTCTACATTAAGGCGAAGAATCTCTTCTTTTGCCCGCTTGATCTGAAAATACATCACCATGGCCTCACGATTGGCCGGCTGGGCCCAATCCATCGTTCGAATGTCTTGTCGAGTATCCTGTAGTAGGTCAAAGTCGGCCAGGTTAACGGCGGCAACGACTGAGTCCCAGTTCAGTGAAGCTCGTGGCGGTACCATCAACGCAGCAGCTTCATTATAGTGTTTCAAAGCCGACTGAATAGCATCTGCTCGAGTCTTGAGAGATTTACTGATCTTTTCACGAAGCTTGTACCCTTATCGCAAATATCAGAATCAGACTTCAAGTTAAAAAATCTGAATGACATACCAACACCGCTCATGCCAAGCTTTGTCATCTCAAAAGACGTTGTACTACCAACCTCTCGAGGTGTCGAAGCCCGACGATATTTACGTTCACGAACGATGATCAGACCCTGGTTGTATTCAGGCATTGTAGGAGCCCATCTGACTGCAATGTTGTTGGCCTCCTCGTACTGAAGGACCTCTTCATGCTTCGCATTCCAGCGCTGAAAGGTGGTACGATACTGGGTCGTGATTTTCGTAATCTGGGAGCCAGTGTAGCCCTCCTTGATCATGAGACGATCACGGTCACGATACAATGCATTAGCGGCTCGCTTTTAAGCCCTGAATATGGTCATAAAATATAGAAATGAAACATAGCAAAAAGAACTCACTTGTATTGATCCAGATCAAATAGAAGCTCCATATATTCCGCTTCGCGCCTGCTCTTCTGTTGGCTCTGCACGTAGACCGGCCAGGTATATACGTTCATCCTTCAGATAGTTTTGAAGTCTTCAGCACCAACCTTCAGCTTTGAGCAGCTTCGGCAAGGCGGGGTGTGTAAATCGCAATGTTTTCCAGAGCTTGACGGTAGTTCTGATAGATAAAATTTCCTGATATAATGATTAGTCAGGACAACCAGATAGACAAACTATAGACTAACCTGAAGCAGTAAGCTTGTCAAGATCATGAAAACGGAAGTGTTCGTCAATATGTTGCTGGCGGTGGTAAGGCGTCGCCAGACGGGTAACTGAGGCCAATTCATTGGAACGACAGAATGTTCGTTCACACTCCTCAAAATCCTCTAGCCCAACACCCTCGACATACAGAGGTGCCACTGTACCTGACAGTATCGGTTGTGCGGCGTGACCATGAAACGAAGGCACGACGCCACTGAGACGCAAGGCCACCATTTTCTCACCCAGGCAACTTCTCTTCAAAGTCGTCATAAAAGCACACATAATGTCGTAGCCAAGACAGATGTCGGATCCGAAATCTTCAAGGAGGCGCTTGACAGTTGCAAGGGGATATTTCATTCTAAACTAGAAAGGTTAGTATCTTGTTCTGTCAAAAAGGGAAGGAAGGACTTACAGTTCTCCGCTACGAATCATGTCGCAAATGACAAGTACGTGTCCATGACGGCAGACAGCCAAAAGATTCCGGCGATGGCGAATAGCGCGAACATTTTCTTTCGTGCCTCAGGGCCTGCGTTCTTCCACCGATCCACACAGGTGTTGAGACATTTTGCCAACTCGTCATGTTCCGTAACGTTGAGCCATGCAATCTCGTCGGAATTGAGATCTGAAAATTCATGAGAATCCGGAGCGGCTCCTGCAAGTAAAGGCTGTGATGGTCCCCGTTCTCTCGTCGAATCTTCAGGAGGAACAGGTGGGGTGGGAATGTTGGAAGAATGGTGGGGACCTGAGGATGGCTGAAGCGACGGTTTTGTGGAGACTGGAATCATTGTTAGGAATAGCTTACTCATTCTGTATATGAGCTTACCTTCTTGACCTCATCCTTGAAGACGTCGACCTCATCTGGAGAAATCCAATGTGGTGATACAGATTTCGCGAGTGTCAGTGCGAACCAAGCCGGCACGAAATGCACTGTCGACCAGTTTGAGGGAATTGTTACCGTCCATGATAGCTAGGAAGCGAAACTTCAAGGCTGGTTCATCTTCTACCTCATAGAGGCACGGAGGGCAGATATTTTGTTTCTCAGAAGATTCGGACCATCCCAGTTCTCTTGTGATGAGGTTGTCGACAGCTCGGTTGATTTCAAGGTAACAATCGTACGCATTACTGAGCTGGTCAGCAAGATACGCTTTATGAGGAACCTGATAAGATCAGTTAGAATTAAAAGAGACGTTCACAGTCAACGTACATAGTGATAATGATTCAGTGCCTTAGCGAAAGCATCTAAGCTAAAACGAGGGAGATATCCGGCGAAGTTGCTGGTAAAAACGCAATGTTTTGATGGAAAATCCCAATTTTGGTTGTTCAGGGGATGTCGCAATAACACCGAATTCGACAAGGGTGACAGCAGCAGACACAGCGGTGGATGAGTGAAAAAAGGTACAATTCCACGACCTATCAAGAAATGGTTAGAGCGTCTCAAAGCCGAAAATTCTAACGACCTTCTAGAGAGATGACCTCTATTCTCCACTCAATCTCGTTTCCGTTCCTAGTTGGGGGCCTTGAGATTTGAACTTGAGGAATGCATCGCAAAGGTGGGGCATTACAGATTTCCAGGCCTGAACCTGTCGCTCCACTCTATCCCGTCGTGTCCGATGGTCAGTCCGTTTCCTCAAAGACGTGATATCACTTTACGAACTAAATGGACTGAAATTCAATAGACTTACTGCTCGGCGAGGGTATCCAGAAAAGATCCTGCAACTGAGCCTCCCCACCTGCATGGCTCGAGAAAAGCCTTCTTCTCCTGGCGGTCGAAGGAATGCCTCCTCGTTTATGTCCACCCACGCCTCGTCGGTTAAGTCCATATCATTCTCCTGATTTGCTAACAAGTCTTGGCGTTCTTGAAAGCTAAGGCCTATCAAAATCTATGGTTAAGTGTTACTGAAGAGCATGCAGATTAGTACTCACTTGCTAGTTGAACCTGGCGATCGACTTTTCTTGAGCCAGTTGTCTCGAACTCCTGTTGAGCTTGATGCGTTTCGTTGCAGGGTGCGATGATCGGTGCACTCAAAGCTGGTGCCGCCCAGGCGACCGTTACGCCTCTGGAGAGGCCCTTGCGCTTACCCATCGAAGTACGTGCCGAGGGGAGGAGGCGGCGACAACACAAAGAAGAGGAGAGGTCATGGTGATGATGGTGAAAGGAGAACAGGCACAGGGATACAAGGTACGTGCCCGCTGAACTAAGGTGGCGCTGATAGATGACAGGTGTCAGTGGCGTGATTGCGGCTGAACCTGTGAGAACACCGTACCTAAAAAAACCGACCAGTGGGAGTACATTCCCCCAGCTTCCGTAGAGGGCATCGTTGAGCACAGTGCACACAGTGCTCTGTAGAAGGTCAGAATAACTAATGTTGGTAAAATGTATTTACTTTTACTATCATTTAATCATTACAATACTATGTAGATTAATATGTTTGGAAATGGAATGCAATAGATGTATTTGATGTGTGCATAGTAATTGAAATGGGATGAAAGGCGGGGTAGAAAACTGAGCTGAACTGAAAAGAGAGGGAGGGGCGGAAGCTGACTAGCGGAACTGAAAAGGAAGTCATCTGTTTAAGGGAACAGCGCACTTACCAGTCGGCGAGCGGCGAAATGATGGCGGGAATGGGCGGGGAACAGCATGCTGACTATCGTCTGAGTTGAACGTTGACGGGTGGCAGTTGATCGACCGGCAGCGGTACCTGACGGTGGGCAAGGTCCGAAACGTCCGACATCTAGGAAGCTCAGTCTAATCTATTATCTAGTCTAATCTATTATCTAGTCTGATCTATTATCTAGTCTAATCTATTATCTAGTCTAATCTATTATCTAGTCTAATCTATGGTAGGTTCAAGATTTTTTATTTTTATTTTAAAGTCGGGACTTAGGCAGAGGAATGGCTGCGGGTAAGGCAAACAGGGGGAGGCGATACAAACTAGGGGGCGTGATTTGATCAGTTCATGTCACCTGTCATAACCAGGGGGTGGGAACCTAAGGTGCGAGTTTGTCGACCGTCTACCGCCTGGTTCACCGCTATCGAATACGACGGCTGTGGTGGGATGACTACATTCTGCTAGGCGCCCTAGTTCTCGACTTCGTATATTGGCCAATCTACTGGGCGCGGTTCCCTACTCCAGGCGAGGAACTCAATCATATCTGTCTATGCTCAATCATTCTGACTCACGCTTGACAGAACATCCATCGAAACAGTTTCTAAATACCCAACGCGTTTTGAATGCATGTTGGCTGACAATATTTCCTCACATCTTGCTCATTGGGTATAATAGCTTCATATTAATAATGGCGGCCATATCTGATCGTTCAGATGCTCCAGGGCCACACGAGCTGCCATGGCTTTGGCGTTTGCTAGGATTTTCCCGCCGAGGCACGCGGCGCGCCGATGGGCTTTCACTCTGCTGATATTCATGGTTCTCTCAGGTCTTGCCACTCTTTTTTTTTTTTTACGACATTAACCTGCAAGGCAGCCTCCGCACTGCTGGTGGCTGTTGAAATGACGCATTGTATGATAGTTTTCAGATACGTGCCTTTGAAGCATGTTCTATTCTTCCTGGGTGAGTGTACAACCATTCGTCTTTAGTCTTCCGCTTCTTCCTATTACTGAGTATATTCCCTCCGTTTCACGTAGCCGATCTTGTTTGCGACAGTCTACTTATTATTACGCCGCTCGTTATTTTCTGGCGTATAAAACTTCCCTCCCACCAAACGCCGTCTTATTTTGATATTCTTTTGCGGAAACGTTCTGACATTGTTGGGAGCAATTTCATACATAACTATTGCAAGCTCCAAGACAGTTTTCGCTCTTGGGCCGGACAGGCCTCTCGTAAATCTAGGATTAGGAGCTGTTAATGTGAATAACTCTTGTTTTTCAAGCAGTGGATAAGTGTTACTCATTGAATTATCTTAATAGGTATCCATGGGGTTTATGTCATGTAATCTGGTGGTCCTGTCGACGTGTTTTTATCGGGCCCTTAACAGATATCGTAACCGACAGCGTACCGCGGTGGTCCAAAATCAAAATCCAAACCCCGTTGCGCCAGCCCCAGAACCCCTGGTGGCTGAATGCAATTGCATGACCAGTGATCATATCACTCCTCTGTCGCTGACAGAGATTTCAACTGCCTATACTACCTGGCGCTCAAACTCGAGTCGCTCGCGACGAGATACCAACCCGCACGATATGCTGGGTTCCTTTCATCCAAGTGACGTTGTAGACTCGACCGCTGGGTCCAGTGCCCGAAAGTCTACCGCTTCATCTTGGTCATTCCCGACCAATTCGTCGAAATCACAAAAATCAAAGCTTTCGACATCCGGTCAGGAGAATTCGGAAGAATTTGATCTCACCTCTTTCGGGTCTACCTCATACGAATCCGATTCTGTAAAAGAACAGTCAAACAGTGCGGGCTCTTCGGAAGAGCGATCTAATGGTCCAACCTCTTCGCAAGAGCAGTCCAGCAGCGGTACGCCGAGTCAATGTGGTTCAAGGGCATCATAGTTACTCTCAAGATGGACCACCGATCCGAAAAGCGCGATCCATCCTGCCCTCCTATGTGCTAAATCCCAAATATCAAATACTTCATCTTACAGCAGCTCTTTCATTTGTACACATACTATAACACATCAGTTTTATTTGCATGGCACACTGTATTATTCAAGACTAATTATAAAATAAATGGGGCTTTGGCAATCATGTTGATATCCACGCATAAGCAACGACAAAAGCGAGCTCTATAAGCATGGTGAAATCGCAGCTTTGGATAGTTTCCGCCTCTGTCAGTTTAGAGCATTTTCAAGAATTCTCCTGTCTAAATACATGCCGCAGTTGTAACGTAGGATATTCCGACACCCACCAGATAACTACAAACGTTGGAGGAGTTTAGCAGTGGGGTATCATCAAGATGAACTTAGACTTCTACTGGCTCTTAAGGCTATCGTCGAGCAAAATATTATCACCAATTTTCAAGGCAAAGTGTCATTACAGGTATTTGAAAACAACTACTCCACAAACTGAACCAGTCTACAGGTAGTTATTGCAGAAGCAGAGGCCGAAGTCTCGTCAAATCACCCTTTCGTTAGTATTCTCTTCCCATGATCTCCTCACCGGAGTCAATATGACAGCCTTTTATTCTCCTTATTTTATACAGAGTCGAAGTACTATAGCTAAAGCGATGTCTTCCTGTGGAGCTACAATTCCATTCCAAACACGACACCTTGTAATGTTGAGAGGTGACAACGTTTACTTACAGTATAGTACTTACTTTCAATGTGTGCCCACACCAACCAGAACCACGAAACAACCAGCCCTAGCACCCGACGGTGCTCCTGCTCCTGCTCCTGCCCCCCTCGCGAAGACGTCTCCCCGTCCGATCCATCATTCGGTTAACCGACATCTTGATGTCCTCAATGGTAACCGGCCGCGCCTTTCTCCTCAGTCTAAGGGAATGCAAGTTTGGCCTGACTGTCGCTTGTCGGTCTGTGTCTGCGTCGATGTCGATGTCGTCGGTATCGAGTCTACCACTCGACACATCCTGGTGATTACCACCCATGGCCATGGCGCGACTTGACGTAGAGTCAGGCTCCGCGTCCAAATCCGAGCCTGGATTTGTGTTCACCGCCGCTGAGACGGAACGTCCGGTACGTCCTACCAGTGCTCCTGCGACCATGTGCTCTTCTGGGACTCTAACGTCAATCGTCACCGCAGAAAGCATCGGGAAAAGTCCCGTATTCGCCAGAGTCTCGTCCAGGCCGGCCAATATGTTCGGAGCATGGTCCCTCGCTTTCTTTTTTCTTCTTCTTTTTGCCTTTGCCTTTCCTATTTGCCTTGGCCTCAGATTCAGATTCAGATCCAGGTCCAGACCGGGAGCCTTGAACCTGATCACGACCACGACCGTCACCAATGGAGCTCTGCAAAAGATCATCCCAAGCTCTTTCTCCCCCAAATACGAGGCGTCCACCACAACCGTCACCGCGCTGACACCAGAGGGGCCTTCGCCTTCGCGAACAGTTCTCAGAAGCCCGCACCACTCCTCCGGTATGCGGTCCCATATCTCGTGCTTCCTGGCGTTCGGGAGCGATATAGTAATCGAGAGGTGCGCGAGACGTGTGAGATGGCGGAGCGTGGCGCGGGTGTCTGAGATGTCGACGTCGACGTCCCAATAGGGTGCTATAACATCTAAAATCAACGCGCACGTGGTTAGTGAGACTCTAAACTATATTATGGGAATATGACGACGACGACGACGGGGCGTTGAAGACGTACTGCGCGATGTTACTATGAACAAACTATGTCCCAGCGCATACTTCGACTGACTGACGCTGAGCCGGCGCAGGCTCTTCCCAGAGCGGGATATGATATCCCAGATCGCGTTCATGGTGCACATGTTGAAGTCGATAGTGAGGTCCTGCAGCCTTGATATATCGAGCATGAACACCGGAGGGGCCAGCGTGAAGATGTCAATCTGGGACAAAGCGAAGGACGCGCTGTCGAGGTAGATAGGACCTCGCTTCTCCACCTGATCCTGCGGGGAACGTGAATCCGGGGAACGGATATCTCTTTCTCCTCCTTCGCTGTCATGTCTTGACATGGGCCCGGCCTGAGCCTTGCCAGTCATAAACGAGGCGGCGGCAGCAGCAGCAGGATTCGGATTAGCGAATAAGACATCCCGAACATGCAGCTCCCTCAACCCCGACCCCACACACCCATTCAGCACGCCCAGCGGCACACTCCTGATGCCCTCCAAATACAACACCCTCAAACTTGCACGCCTGCACAGCGCCCCCATCGCACCCGCGAAGCCGCTCAGGCTCTGCCAACAGACCGGCTCCGCGAAGTGCAGCCCGAAGCACTCGATGTTGGGCAGGAGCTCCAGGAGGCGTGCGAATTCAAAGCGCTCGCATGTGAAAAGGAGGCGGCGGCGGCGTTGCCGCGCTGGTTCAGGTGATATGAAGAGCCAGGCTCGTGGATGTGGATGGTGCGCACGAGGGGCGCGAGGTGCGGGTTCAAGAGGATGAGATGGCGGAATTTGAAGAAGAGGGCGCGGGCCGCGTATGATGATGATGCTCGATGATTTGGATTTTGGATTTGGTGCTTTCGCATGTCGAACGACCGGTACAGATGCGGACGGCAGAGGAAGAGGAAGGCGGAGCTGACGAGGGACCATGTTCTGAGCATTTCCATGTCGTCATTGTCCTTGTAGATATCGATAATGGATATCAGAATATCCAGCGGCAGAGAAGGGCGCGAGGACATCTGAGTCAGTGCTGTTTTGCGACTCCGAGTTTATGAAGGCAGCGGCGGTGGGCTACTGCAAATTATAACACTGGCGGCGAAGAGACGGATACAATTCGTAGTTTTCATTTCCTTTCCTTTTGCTTTCCCTTTCTTTAACCATAGACGCCCGCATTGTTGGTTGTGGACAATGCATTGTCCAATTGCCTCCGATTCTTCTTCTCCTTCTCCTTCACGTTGGATCCCCTTACAACTAGTTTGTTTGGCCACCACAAGCGCTCCAAAGCTCAGAAGCTCCGCCTTGTATTTCAGGATCTTACGTAGCATCCACCCTCAGTGGATAAAGGGTGCGAATACGACAATGGGAGCCATTGTACGTGCATATGCATCTTCAAAGAAAAGACGTTAGCTTGCAAGTAAACAGGCAGTGAAAACGCAGAAACGGACCATAATTGTAGTACAAGCCCACAAAGCGGCCTCAAGGTGAATGATGTCGATGAACACCTGTCCCCACCGACCCAACGATACGTTGGCTCCCAAAGCATATGCAGGTCGTTGATTGGTGGGACTCGTCAGAGCAACCCATGCCCCCCAGGGAGCGTGAGCGCTGAGCGCTGAGCATCCATCCGTCCATCCGTCCATCTAAAATGACGAGAGTTATCGCGATTCGGAGGTGGGGTTGCCTGCTAGGATTCTGTCCATTGTTGTTGTCGACCACGGTCCACGCAGAGGGGGAAGACGGGTGTGAGGTATCACGCTATCGTCATTGAGAGCTGACAACCGCTTAATGTAGCGATATCGCAAAAAGAACGTGAATGTCGGTCGACAACAAAACGAAAGAGTCGATTCGAAAGATGAAGGTGAAAAGAAAGACAATCGTGGAATGATTCGATCAAATCAAAATTCAAAACTCAGCGCCCAGCCATCTGAGTGTACAACCATTCGTCTTTAGTCTTCCACTTCTTCCTATTACTAGGCATACTCCCCTCCATTTCACGCAGACGACCTTGTTTGCGACACTCTACTTATCATCATGCCGCTCGTTATTTTCTGGCGTATAAAACTTCCTCCCACAGAACGTCGCCTTATTCTGATATTCTTTTGCGGAGTATTTTGACACTGTTAGGATCAACTGCATACCTAATCATTGCCAATCGCCTGACAGGCCCCTCGTAAATCTAGGATTAGGAGCTGTTAATGTGAATAACTCCTGTTTTCAATCAGTGGATAATTGTTACTCATTGAGTTATTTTGATAGGTATCCATAGGGTTTATGTCATGTAATCTGGTGGTCCTGTCAACGTGTTTTTATCGGGCCCTTAACAGATATCGTAACCGACAGCGTACCGCGGTGGTCCAAAATCCAAATCCAAACCCCGTCGCACCAGCCCCAGAACCCCCGGTGGCTGCAATTGCATGACCAGTGATCATATCATACCTCTGTCGCTGACCGAGATTTCAACTACTTATACTACCTGGCGCTCAAACTCGAGTCGCTCGCGACGAGATACCGACCCGCATGATATGCTGGATTCCTTTCATCCAAGTGACGTTGCAGACTCGACCGCTGGGCCCAGTGCCCGAAAGTCTACCGCTTCATCTTGGTCATTCCCGACCAATTCGTCGAAATTACAAAAATCCAAGCTTTCGGCATCCGTTCAGGAGAATTCGGAAGAATTTGATCTCACCTCTTTCGGGGCTACCTCATACGAATCCGAATCTGTAAAAGAACAGTCAAGCAGCGCAGGCTCTTCGGGAAAGCGATCTAATGGTCCAAGCTCTTCGCAAGAGCAGTGCAGCAGTGGTACGCAGAGTCAATCACGTTCAAGTGCATCATAATTTCTCTCAAGATGGACCACTGATCCAAAAGCGTGATCCATCCTGTCCTCCTACGTGCTAAATATCAAATGCTTTGTCTTACAGCAGCTCTTTCATTTTTACACATACTACAAAACACACTGTATTATTCAAGATTAATTATAAAATAAGTGGGGCTTTGGCAATCATAGCGAAGTCGTAGCTTTGGATAGTTTCCGCCTGTCAGTTTAGAGCATTTCCCAGAATTCTCTTGTCTAAATATATGCCGCAGTCGCGACGTAGGATATTCTGGCGCCCACCAGATAACTGCAAGCGTTGGAGAGGTTTAGCAGTGGGGTATCATCGAGATGAACTTGGACTTCTACCGGCTCTTAAGGCTATCGCCAAGCAAAATATTATCTCCAATTTTCAAACTGAACCAGTTTACAGGTAGTTATTGCAGAAGCGGAGGCCGAATTAAAGTCTCGTCAAATCACCCTTTCGTTAGTATTCTCTTCCCATGATCTCCTCACTGGAGTCAATATGACAGCCCTTTATTCTCCTACTATGGCTAAAGAGTTGATATCTTCCTGTGGGGCCACAATTCCATTCCAAACACGACACCTTGTAATGTTGAGAGGTTCAATACAATTTCGATAGAGCAAACAAGATGGACAACGTTTACCTATAGTATAGTACTTACTTTCAATGTGTGCCCACACCAACCAGAACCACGAAACAACCAGCCCTAGAACCCGACGGTGCTCCTGCTCCTGCTCCCGCCCCTCGTGAAGACGTCTCCCCGTCCGATCCATCATTCGGTTAACCGACATCTTGATGTCTTCAATGGTAACCGGCCGCGCCTTTCTCCTCAGTCTAAGGGAATGCAAGTTTGGCCTGACTGTCGCTTGTCGGCCTGTATCTGTGTCTGCGTCTGCGTCGACGCCGATGTCGTCGGTATCGAGTCTACCACTCGACACATCCCGGTGAATACCACCCACGACCATGGCGCGACTCGACGTAGCGTCAGGCTCCGCGTCCAAATCCGAGCCTGGATTTGTGTCCACCGCCGCTGAGGCGGAGCTTCCGGTGCGTCCTGCCCGTATTCCTGCGACCACGTGCTCTTCTGGGACTCTAACGTCGATCGTCACCGCAGCAAGCAGCGGGAAAAGTCCCGTATCCGCCAGAGTCTCGTCCAGGCCGGCCAATATGTTCGGAGCATCGTCCCTCTCTTCCTCTTTCTCCTTTTCCTTCTCTTTGCCTTTGCCTTTCCCATTCGCCTTGGCCTCTGTCTCAGGTTCAGATCCAGATCCAGATCCAGACCGAGAGCCTTGCACCTGAACACGACCACGACCATCATCAGTAGAGCTCCGCAAAAGACCATCCCGAGCTCTTTTCTCCCCCAAATACGAGACGTCCACTACCACCGTCACCGCCCTGACCTGAGAGGGCCCTTCGCCGTCGCGCGCCGTTCTCAGAAGCCCGCACCACTCCCCGCTATGCGCTCCCATATCTCGTGCTTCCTGGCGTTCGGCAGCGATATGGTGATCGAGAGGTGCGCGAGACGTGTGAGATGGCGGAGCGTGGCGCGGGTAGACGCGATGTCGGCGTCGACGTCCCAAGGGGTATTATAACATCTAAAATCAACGCGCACGCGGTTAGCGAGACTCTAAACCATATTACGGAAATATGACGACGACGGTGGGGGTTGAAGACGTACTGCGCTCGAAAAACGACGTTACTCTGAACAGACTGTGGCCCAGCGCGTGCGCCGACTGGCTGACGCGGAGCCGGCGCAGGCTCCTCTCAGCGCGGGATATGACATCCCAGACCGCGTTCAGGGTGTGCACGTTGAAGTCGATGGTCAGGTCCTGCAGCCTTGATATATCGAGCATGAACACCGGAGGGCCGTGGTGCAGGTGGTATGGAGAGCCGGGCTCGAGGATGTGGATGGTGCGCACGAGGGGCGCGAGGTGCGGGTTCGAGGAGATGAGGCGGTGGAATTTGATGAAGAGGGCCCGGTCTGCGGATGAGGCTTGAGCTTGATTTGGATTTAGATTTTCGTACTTTCGCATGTCGAACGACCGGTACAGATGCGGGCGGCAGAGGAAGAGGAAGGCGGAGCTGACGAGGGACCATGTTCTGAGCATCTCCATGTCGTCATTGTCCTTGTAGACATCGATGATGGATAGCAGGATATCCAGCGGGAGGGAAGGGCGCGAGGACATCTGGGTCGGTGCTGTCTTGCGCCTCCGAGTTTACGAAGGCAACGGCGGTGGGCTGCCGAAAATTTAACGCTTGCGGCGAAGAGACGGATACAGTTCGTACTTTTCCTTTCTTTTGCTTTTACTTTCCTTTTCTTTAACCATAGACGCCCGCATTGTTGGTTGTGGACAATGCATTGTCCAATTGCCTCCGCTTCTTCTCTGGTGGATCCCCTTTACAAGTAGTTTGTTTGGCCACCACAAGCGCTCCAAAGCTCAGAAGCGCCGCCTTGTATTTCAGAACCGACTGGGAAGTTGTAGCGTCCCTTTCCTCTCCCTCTTGTTCCTACGTAGCATCCACCCTCAGTGGATAAAGGGTCTGAATACGACAATGGGAGCCATTGTACGTACACACGCATCTTGAAAAAGACGTTAGCTTGAAAGCAAAACAGGCTGTAAAAACGCGGAAACGGACCTGCAGTATAAGCCCACAAGGCGGCACCTGTCTCCCGCCGACTTCCCTTGATGCTCTCAGGAATGCTCCACAACACATTGCTCCCAAAGCATATGTAGGCTGTTGACTGGTGAGCCTCGTCAGAGAGGCCCATGCCCCCAGGAGCGCCGAGGCCTGAGGCCTGAGGGCTGAGGCTGAGCATCCATCAATTCATTCGAGAAAATGACGAGAGTTATCCCAGGATTGCGAAGAGCGACGCGCAAGCCCCTCGCTGGTGAGGTTACGATGTCATTGTCGACTGTCGACCACGCAGAGAAGAAGAGACAAGATCTAGGGAAGACGTGTTGCGAAAAATGGAAAGAATGGCGATGACGAAAAACGAAAGAGAGTACTCGACAAATCGTGGAAATCGTTGAATTGCAGAAACGGATTCGATCAAATCAAAATTCGAAACTCAGCGCCCAGCCTCTAACATAAAAATCATAATCATTTCTTTCTGTTTTCTCTTCTATATCCACCAAGCAACCCAGTATGTATGTATGTACGTTAAATGTATATATGTATTTTACGCCTACACCTATGCTAATAGAATCGATCCATCAGTAAATTGGGGCAAGTCTGATTTAGCAATACGACGTTCACGAACCGGTTACAACATTATAACACTCACACAACAGTTTATAACCACATATCTACGACATATAGGATTATGCTAATGTCTTAGATTAAGTACAATATTCTTTCTGGAATGCAGAGCAAACATAATATTGCTAGGAAATTATAACTAGATTGTAAGGTGGCTACCAGATTAATCAAAATCTACAGTATGTGTGCCAGATTCTAGATGGTTGCGTAGTCCATTATCAACTGGGTAAAATATTCTTTCCATAATTCAAAGAAAATATAACATTGCAAGGGGACTTTAACTATATTATGAGGTGGCCACCGGTGTGCCAAACATTCACAATATCACACCTCATTACAATCGTTCGGTAAGATTTTAGGCTGTATATCAGAGGGGAAAATATAGTACACAAGCTATATCTATTATATATGTACTTGGGGTGGGGACGAGAGGACAGGCAGTGGGCCTGGTGATTGCGATTGCGAGCAGGAAGTGTTGGTAGCGCTGATGTGCCTTGCGCCAGCAGTCAGCGCACCTGTGACGCGATGACGGCATCTATTTAGCAACGTGCAAGGTGGAGCACCCACCCCACCAGTAACTTGCAACGGAGGGAGCTTGGAGCAGTAGTGCAATTTATAGGGGTGACAGTCTTAAATAGATCCACTTCGGGTTTCCCACAGATCACATGACATGTTGAAGCTTTGCAAATATTAATTGCCGACTTCAACTTGTATTCTTTCTTCACTTCCACCTACCTCCTTTCTCCACTCTTGTCGTCATTGGCATTCAAGGCCTTCGACACCATTCTCACACGCCCATCAAGTCAACCGCCAAACGCTGACAGCCCCATTTGCACGGCTATGGCATGACCTCAAGCTCAGTAACAACAACAGCAATGAGCGAGAGCCCATGTGCCACGGTAGCACGGTAAGCATCACCCCACCCTCTCCACCACCGCAGCTAAGCCCCACAGCCCCGATCGCTAACATATCACACTGCCTGCCCATTCCATCCACAGTGACAACATGAGTAGGGGCGTAAGCCTTGCCCCAACACAACACCGCCTCCATGTTGTGCGCGCTCCCATACCATCCCGCTTTACGGTGATAATGCGAAGAGCGATAGCGAGAGCAGGCAGCGAGCAGTGGCCTCCGCCAGCTCTTTGCTTGTGACTGCCACGGCGATGGACCTGCCCACCACCGACTCTTTCATGCCACCTCACACTCGGCCGCTCTCCTACCCCCCGGGTCTGCGTTTGGCCTTACCACCTCTGTTATTTCACCCATCGCGGCAGTGAATGTGGCCCTGCGGCTCATAGGTAAGTCTCTCCCGATGCTCTATCTCTTTTTCTTACCACATTATACACTAACAAACCCCGAAAGACTGTTTCCAGCCCACTGCCGTTCCACTTCTCACCTCACGACGATGAACGAGAATGCTAAGGCCCACAGGTGAGTCCTCCCAGCCTTATCCCTGTTTCTGCTGCTAACCACAACTTGCTTACCAGCCTGAATTTGCATTCAATAATGCTGCTTCCGCCATTGAGCTTGCCGTGGATGACGTCCCCCCAATGAGGAAGCACCAGTGGTGCATTGGCAGTTTAATACCAGTGGTTTATATAGTAGTTACTTGTCTGCTTGAAATATACTATTTGGCTTTTTTTTCGGTATGAAAACCTAAATGTGATGGTCAAAATTCAGCAGGGGTTCTGGTCCCAATTCATAACTGGGTCAACCCCATGATAAGTGTAAGCTCTAGTGTTGGAACCTCCTGGTCATGTTATACCCAGTTCACAAATGGCTGCCTGGCTTGCAATGTGTTGTGAGTATCTGAGTATCTGATATGTTCTAGACAATTGGTGATAATATTTTAGCTACCCTATCGTTCTGCAGATGGACGGGTATCAATTCCATAATGATCCAGAATCACGATGACAACTTATGAAATTCGCGTCTTGGATATTTTTAAAACCTACCACTATCTATCAATTTATGGCATTGTGAGTCAGCCCAAAATATGATTACCAGTTCATAACGTGAGACGAGCGCTCTAATGCATTTTGGGTGTTCATAACACCCGATAGGATTCTCCACGATTTACTGATGTCACGGTTCGGGTTATGTCTTTAGGGCCTGTTCGGCTGCACCATCTCGCTGGATGGTAACTATACACGATCTCCATATTTAGTAACTCGCGACTTGATTAGATAATGTGACCAATTTGTGACCGCATGAATGAAATGTGCAGATTTCGTGTCTCGTCCTTTGTTACCTTGTATTTCTGGCTTTTTCTGGATCTTTTCATCTCCATACCATCCAAATTCTCTGGGAGTGTAGTCACTGGTCAAAGACTGATAAAACTTTCCAATCCCATTGGCCAGCATTGAGAGACACAGAGAAGGTAACACTCTGTAGAATAGATACTACTGAACTAATTATAACCATCTCTTTTGGTCACGAGTGACAGACCCCTTGAAGTGAAGAGTTTTTTAAATATGTCACAGTCACAGAGATGGTTGAAGAGTTGGTAAAGGGCGAATCAAAAGGTTTAAAATTCAAATAAATCATTAAAAATACAAAAAGTGTCTAATTTAACTTGTACTATTTTTTCCCCCAATTTATGAAAGCCTCTCATTCATCAAGAACATTTTTGAACATTTTGGGTTCAATGCTGTGGAGAGTTGATAGTGATGTGCTGGATCTGACCTGGGCCAAAATAAAGTCAAGGCAGCTAGGGCTTGAAGACATGAAGAGGTGTTAGAAATAGGTCACACTCCAGACCCCATGAATGCATGGTCATAGTTGTACAGTAAAGTGCTTAACACAAGTCTTTGGTGATATATGAGACCCCTACAAGGCTAGAGAGGCATTGCAACAGCATGTGTAGATATTGATTTCAATGTCACTCAAAGTCACAGATATTATCTAATCAAGTCGCGAGTTACTAAATATGGAGATCGTGTATAGTTACCATCCGCGATGGTGCAGCCGAACAGGCCCTTATGTCTTTATGTACGTTGAGTATATATGAAGTGAAAATGATGTTACACGACCTTCCTAGCAAAGAATCGCCGGTGTCGGGGACTACAAAACAAAACAGGGCGAAGTGTATTTCAACTTTAAGACCCGAAGCACATACCCTTCCAAGTCCAAATACAATTTTTTTTGGTGGGATGTTGGAGAATGAAGAAAAGGAATAAGGAAAAGGTGAATCGATGTCGGGGCCCAGTGCATGCACAGAAGCAGGAGGGTGTCACAGAGGGGGAGGAGAGGAGAGGAGAGAAGGCATGAATCGCCACGCAGGGTGGGCCGTTGGGCGGGGGAGAGGAAGAGGAAGAGGATAAGGGTGCCGCAAAGAGGAAGAGAGGAGAGGAGAGAAGATGGAACGAGCCAATGGCGGGCGGGCGGGAGAAAAGATAACAGGAGGGGAGGAAGAGGAAGCGCATAAAGATAGTCTGTGAAAGCAATCACATCCCATCGCACTGCAGCAGGCAGGAAGGAAAGGGGAACACGATTCAAAAAGTAGATAGGTATCGCACAAATCAAAACGTAAAAGTAACATAAAACAAGGAGAGAGGGCAGGAAAAGAAAAGGAATGGAATGGGACAGTACAAAACTAGGTGGATTACAACGACAAGACAAGAACGTTTGGTTTTGGAGGGGGTTGAGGTTTAAAATTTAAGGTGTAAGGTTTCTTGACGGTGGTAGTGTAGTATGGGGTAGCGGCGGTGTAAGATGTAAGTGAGCGAGTGTAGCGCCAAAGCAGCGAGCGCGCATGGTGTAGCAGCAGCAGTTTCAAAAAGCACTAATCTTCTCAGATCTTCTCCTCAGCTCAAATCGACAGCGGCTCGCCCGCAGACTTGAGCTCCTGATCCAACGTCTGCTTCTGCATCTGCGTCTTCGGGCGGCCCAAAATCCAGCAACTTGGGCCTTATCACCCTTATCTCCTCCTCCTCCTCCCCATCCTCCTCCTCCCCATCCTCCTCATCACCACTCAGGCTGGCGAGCGCCTCGCGATCCCTAGCCGCCCAGCGCCGCCGCCGGACGTGGCTGGTTTCGCTTTCCCTTTCACACGGTGTGCTTCGGGAAGAGCAGCTTCGGCGGACAGTGCATCGCCGGGCGAGTAGTCCGGGTCGTCGATCGGGAGCTTCTATTCTGGCGGGGGAGTACGCCCGGGCGTGGTGGTTGTACAGCGGGTTGTTGAATACGCGTCGGACGCCAGCGGCTACAAGTGAAGCGGAAGTGTTAGTTTGCATGATTCGGCAAAATGAAGGAGAACATGAAGAGACAGAAGAGAGAAGAGAAAGAAACACGTACAAGACATAAGTGAGATTCTGTTACGATCTCAAGTTAGAATCACGCAGTGTGCGTAATCTAACCACCAATCGTTTACAAGAACAAGTTCAAGTTCAGAGTAGAGCAGGTTAAGCAGGTTGGATTCTCAAGAACTAGCTAAAGAATACAGTAGATGCTCCCTTGTATAAATACTATGAACTGTACAGCTAGTTGAAACGAGATTGAATGTTCATCAGCAGATGTATATAAGAATAGAAGAAACAGATCAAGTTGAAACAAGTTTGAATGTTCATCAGCAGATGTATATAAGAATAGAAGAAACAGATCAAGTTGAAACGAGTTTGAATGTTCATCAGCAGATGTATATAAGAATAAGAGAAACAGATCAAATGTTCATCAAAAGATGTATCATAAAAGATGGAAGTGAAAGTAAAGTTCATCAGAGCGTACGATGATGTATCAATGATGTGAAAGATGACAAAGAAAAGGAAAAGAAAAGAAAAGAAAAGAGAAAAGAAAAAGAAAAAAGACTTGTCATAACAGATTCGGGGCGCTCCAGCTGCGCTTCGGGCGTTTTTATTCGCATCGTTGGGGGTAGTCGTGGCACCGCCGACGTGTTTCTGGGGCGTGACGATGAACGGGTTGTCCGGCGAGTCGCGCAGCGCTGCGCCTGCGCCGCCCTCTCTTCGTCTGCGCGTCGTCCGCGGGTAAAGGGGGCGAGGGCGAGTCCGTGAGGTCTGGACCCGAGGCGGGCGACACCACCACCGTGGCTCTGCGATGCGAGGGCGGCGGCGAGACGGGTGCCACATCGACGCCAGTGCCGACTTCCGCCTGGGCTAGCAGCCGGCGATAGAGCAGCGGCACGCCGTGGTTCTTGGAGCTACTGCCGCTCTTAGATGATGTAGAGCTCGCAACTGATGCCGTGTGCGTGTAACGGATCGGTCATCGTGACGCTGTACTGTTGACTATTTGTCATACGATTTCTCTGATATCTTTCTTTCCGGTGCCTTGCCTGGACTCTTGCACTCGTTATCATACACTCTGCCTGCTGCAGTCGTTCCTTACCTTGATTGTTTCACCTGACTTACACATTCCTTATTATTACCTTTATTTCCATTAGGACTCTTAGAGTAACTATATAACCTACACCTCTACCTCGTTGGAGTCCCCAGTGAATTCATAAACGTTAAACCCGTCTCTAGAGTTCCTCTGTGTGCCGATTCGCAACCCAGAACACTTACCAAGCTACTCTGTGTCACCCAATCGTTACATCTTTTGACGCTTCTACACAAAAACCTCTCTCTACCTCTCTGATTTATCGTTGCTCGCTGTTCGGAACCTCGGCCTGATCAACCGTACCACCAACACTTGCAACACTAGACTTATATTTCTGTTTCTATTATCTTCATAAGTTTTCATTATCTAAAAATGTCATTTATCTCTTCTAGTCAGAACCCCCACAAATATACCCTTCGTCGTCGAGCTGGAGGCGCAGTTGCCAAAGCTGAATCCATTCGCGACATTCCTTCTCTGGTGGAAGCCACCCCGGTTTGAGGCCGTGGGAGTGACGCCGGAGCAGAGACTTTAGTCGACCGCAACAACGGGAACGACTCCGACAGTCCGCGACGCTCGTACAGCGACTGTTACGACAAGTCTTTTTCTTTTCCCTTTCTCTTTTCTTTTCTTTTTCTTT
Source organism: Psilocybe azurescens (assembly GCA_023853785.1). Classification (NCBI taxonomy): domain Eukaryota; kingdom Fungi; phylum Basidiomycota; class Agaricomycetes; order Agaricales; family Agrocybaceae; genus Psilocybe; species Psilocybe azurescens. The sequence goes on along the minus strand of JAJIRX010000808.1, from coordinate 6,501 downwards.
TCCTTTTCTTTGTCATCCTTCACATCATTGATACAGCATCGTCTGCTCTGATGAACTTTGTTTTCTATCATTCTACCAAACTCCATCATATCTCTGATGGACTTTCACTTCCATCTTTATGATACATCTTTCGATGAACGTTTGATCTGTTTCCTTTCACTTCCATCTTTTATGATACATCTTTCGATGAACGATTGATCTGTTTCCTCTATTCTTATATACATCTGCTGATGAACATTCAAACTTGTTTCAACTTGCTGTACAGTTCATAGTATTTATACCAGGAAGGATCCATTGTATTCTTTAGCTAGTTCTTGAGAATCCAACCTGCTTAACCTGCTCAACTTGAACTTGAACTTGTTCTTGTAAACGATTGGTGGTTAGATTACGCACACTGCGTGATTCTAACTTGAGATCGTAACAGCGACGTTCGCGGGCGTCAGAGACCTCCCTCTCCTACCGTTAGTAATAATGGTGCTGAGGCAAACCCCAGCATGCCGCCGGGCGATTAATCCCGGGCTGCTGAGAGAGACAAGTACTATTGTACCAGACTTAGATACTCTTGTCATAGATTATCCTGTTGATCAGGTGTCACCAGAACTGGCTGACAGTTCTGATGAGAATAATGAAGGGGTTTGGACTGAAGTCAAGCGCAGACGTGCGCTGTAGCCCAGAACTGGTGGCCAAGAAGGTCAGTAAGAATCATGGCTCCAGTATGAAAGCCAAGGGGTTAGAGCCCGAAAAGGCTGTTGCTGTAACTGAAGCAACTAAAGCCCTGACTGCGGAGCAGCAGGAACAAATTTCTCGCCAGTACAAAAATATAGAAAAATTCCACGTGAAGAATCACCTTCTCGAGGGGAAGGAACATCCAAGAATAAAGGAAAAGCCGTTGATCCCCGTGAATTGGGGTGCGGTTCAACTAAGCGAGGAAGAATTTGATGAGGATGCGCAACATGCTGCTCTTGAATCTTTCAGATTGCAAAGGAGAAGGACGTTTCCTCCCCATGCGGAACGATCCGAGCCTGACCGCAGAGATAAGGGGGGAGAAGTCTCGACCACAAGAAGAGACTACATCCCAACAGGTCTCAGCTAATGTTGACGTATCGCGTAGTCATGCCAAACAAGCGCTGGTCAACATACCTGCAGAACGTAAGTCCAAGAAATCAAAGAATGCGATGCCGATGGCTGTCCAGCCTGTTGCACAAGTGGCACCTAAGAGCTACATTGGTATTGCCTTGAAGAAGCTCCGACATCTAGATCGGACTGCACGGAAAAATAATCGACATTCGGAGTCTGAAGGGGACCCTTCCAGTTTGGACTCATCAAGTTCGTCGTCAAACAGCTCTTCGAGCAGCTCTTCTGGTTCCTCGCGGTCGCCCAGTCCGACCCCCCTCAAAGTCCACTACTTCAAAAAGAAGAGGTCGCGATCTAAATCCAGCAAAAGAGGTCTAAGAAACATAGGTCTCACAAATCGCAATCCCGGAGTCGTGGTAATTACAAAGTGTTCCGTCCACGAGAATACAAAGGAAATGCTGATATTAGGGAGTATCATCGATTTGTAAAAGAGGGTGCATCCTACATTGCAGATAGTTGCATTCCAGGATGAAGAGCCTGTTCAGCTCTGTCGCATTTTATGTCCGGAAAGGCGTATGATTTCTATACTCAGAAGGTCTCTATGACCGAAGAAGATTGGTCTCTCGAAGACTTCTTTACTGAGTTATTTAACTACTGCTTTCCATTGGACTACAGGATGCGTCTCAGGGAACGCTTAAATCATTGTGTCCAAGGAACACAATCTGTGACTGCATTTTCATATGAGTTGGAAGAACTATTCAATATGATTGGATCAGTAGATGACCGGCTTCGAGTGTATTCACTCTGGAACGGTCTGAAAGATTCTATTCAAGCCAGTCTATGGAAAGATAGCTTCAATCCAGAGATATCAACCTGGGAAGAAGTGCTCACCAAAGCTCAGATTATTGAGATCTCAGAAAGCGTTTATTCAGGACGAAATCGTCATGGGAAGGGTGGAGGAATGATCCCTCTATCAAGCATGAATAATTCTGGAGGATATTATAACTCCAAGAAAAATAACTCGAGCAAGAATAGCTCAAGTAAAGGGACATCTCATGTATCTCCTCATGGCGGTAACGCTCAAGCCAACGGGTCGAAACAGAGATCACATTCATCTAAACCAAGCAATAGCCGGGACCATTCACGATCTAATTCCAAGTTTAATAAAGATCATAAAAAATTGCCAGTCCTTTTGGACAAGGAGCTTGCAGAACGGAGGGCGGAAGGACGTTGCTTCCGTTGCAATGAAACTGGACACCTGAAGCGAAATTGTCCGCAGGGAGCATCTGTAAAATGGTCTGGAAACAAGCCACCAGGAGTACCTAACTTCAACATGGAAATAAGCACTGATGATCAGCACTCTGAGCTCTCAGTTGAAGTACTGGAAGAATTACCGCTTGGGTCGATGTCCTATTCAGTACATAATCAGCTGGATCAGGCATTGTTTCGAGACCTTCCTGAGCCAGAATGGCGTCAGTGGAGGCCCGACTATCCTCGAAAAGAATTGGGATATGCACCTGGTATCATGGGGCAATATATCTTAAACGAGATGCAACCTTATCCAGAGGATGCGCGGTTTATGGATCAAGTATATTCTGATAATTTTCCATTGGAAGATTGGTTCAGGATCTACCAGTTAGACAATGGTCTACTGCGATTTAAACCATATTTAATCGTATCAGATGATCTAACTGGGTTCCAGGTCAAGTTATCATGATCTCAATTGGAGAATCCGCACTTCGATATTGCAAGATGGTATATTCAGAAGCGCCCTCGTTCATTTCAATTTACCTGCGGATCACCTGGATTGGACTGGAGTGGAGCATCATATGGGCTCAGCTTGGGCAGAGGTCGGACGATTTTTACTTCGCGGATGGAATTACTTCCAGCTATCCAAACATGACGCCAGATATGCACCATGAAGATCGGTTCTGGATAGGCCCTTCTCCAGAATCCGATGATTTCTATTTAATTGAGGATCATGACCTTGATCTACGTACATCAATATCAAAGTCTTGTCTTGAGAATGACCATATCAATCTGGTAGAATGGTATAATAAGGAGCTTACACAATCAGGGAATTATGCAATGCTATACGAGGATAGGACAATTCCCTACCTGGAAGACGTCTATCAGCTCTCAATTATTCACCCTGAACCGGATGAACCAGAGTATGATGACTTACTAGATCTACAATCAGTGCCAGAGTCAGATTTTAATGAGTACGAAGAAATACCTGATTTACAGATGATGTCCACATCGGACTCAGTTGCAGATACGGAGGAGCACTCACCAATATATGAATCGAGAGATACTCATAATGAAAATGATGTGATTAGGATTAGGTTCCGGCGTGCTGCGATGCAAGCACCTCCACCAACACCAGAAGATCATGATCTAGAAGAGGACGAGATATCTGAATTGTCCCTTGACGACATGGATCACGAAGGCTGGGGAAAGGTTGGAGATTCCCTGGGAGATCGAATGATTGAAATACTCAATCAGCATCCTGAGTATCCTGGAGATGAAGATCATTCCATACACCCAACACACTGGGAAGGTCTGCCTCGATTCGAAATTCATAGGGATACCAGATTCGGATTCTATGAGTTGTTTGACCATCGACGAGGTATGGAGGTCTGTATTCATGCTGCCCGATTGCGTCATGAATTATTTTCAGTCACCAAATGGTATGCCGAGCTCTGCGCTCTTAAAGCTAGGCTACCACATCCCTACCGTGTAGTCAGCTTCTGGATGCGTCGACATCAATACCATGAAACTATTATGGGAACTGTGCGTGAAGAACGAGCTCAGTGGCTGCTTGAGCTAGGATCACCTTATGATCACGAAGCAGAAGATTTTGAACCATTTGCTACACGTTTCCGTGTAGAATCAAGTGTCTTTGAACCCCATCACTTAATTATCTATGATGGGTTCAGAGATTTGCGATCTTATCTGTCCAACGAGCTTATGGAGAACCCAGAATTTAATATTATTCATTGGTATCAGTTCAGACTTCTGCAACATGATATGAAGGACTATTTCATTGATTCCGATGATGGGGACAATGATTCCGATGGTTCAGATGACTCTTCTGATGATTTTCCGAGCATGGCATCAGTGGCTGCCAATCAAAACCGATGGGAGGAAATTCTACCATATGTGCAGGATTTAATTTGTAGAAGGTTGACCCCATTCAATGGATGCAGACAGAGCTTAATGGAATACAAGTTGATCGCAGGAAATATCCTGCAGTACAGCCGAACAGCTGCAGTTGTCAAAGACAAGGCTAGAGTCTTGCCTAAACCTGTAGTAATTACGGTGCAGATTAATGGAAACCCTGTCCGGGCATTAATAGATTCAGGCTCACTGGGAGACTTTATGTCGTCCACAGTAGCTGATCAACTCAAATTGCGTTGTGAGAAACTCGATGAATCCCTGTCATTGCAGCTTGCAGTGCAAGGTTCTCGTTCTAAAATTAATTCCAGAACAAGATGCCGCTTCCAATATCAAAAGATTGATGAGGAACGTACCTTGACATAATTAATTTAAATAACTATGATGTAATTTTGGGTACGCCATGGATGTACCAACATCAAGTTTGTATTGGGCTGAATCCAGCTCGGGTTGTGATTGGAAGCAACATCGCCATTGCCATTAAATCAGGAGTGGATACTAAATTACTTTCCCAAGCCATATCCTTGGGAACAGATGAGCTTGAAGTGGCACGAGAAGAATTGGGCGCAAGTATGCGGAACCATTATGCAAAGAAGTAGGAGAAACTGAACTACCTCCATTCCGAGCAATTAACCATACTATTCCACTGATAGATGTGAATAAAACATATCCATGGCGGCCATCACGATGCCCTGAAGCTTTCCGAGCTCAATGGGCTGAAAAACGCGATGCTTATTTGAAATCAGGAAGATGGAAAATTACTTCGGCAGGGAACACTGTGCCTATGCTTCTGATTCCAAAGCCATGCAAAGATGGAAAACCGGCTGAGCTTCGCACTGTGGTAGATCTGCGAGAACGTAACAAAAATACCCAAAAATTAACTTCACCTCTTCCTGATATGGAGGGATGCTTCGGAGGGCGTGTTGTCATCCATTTAGATCCTCTTTGGATATGAAAAGTGCATATGAGCAGATCCATATTATTCCTGAGCACGTGGAGCTCTCTACAGTCACAACTCCAGATGGCAAGATGGTTAGCCAAGTATTCAAATTGGAGACGCAAATGCTCCTGCTACTTACCAGGCCTTGATGAACCATTTGTTCTCTTCGTATATTGGGGTGTTTATGGACATTTATTTGGATGACATTGTTGTCTATTCCAATACTCTGGCAGATCATATCAAACATGTCAAGATGATCATTGATATTTTGAGGAGAGAAAAGCTCTACTTGAGTAAAAGTAAATTGCACTTCTTAGCATCAGAATTAAAGCTATTAGGTCGTATAATTGATGATAATGGTATTCGAATGGATGCTGCAAAGGTAGACACTGTTATTGCCTGGAAAACTCCCACCAACCGAGGCCTGCTCCATGGTTTTTTAGGGTCAGTAGGGTATCTTAGATGATGTGCCAGGAGTGCGTATTCCCATGGGCATTTTGTCTGCTCTAACCGGTGACACAGTACCATTTAGATGGAGTTACACGGAACAACTAGCCTTTAAAGATGTTAAGTCACTTGTCCAGCAGGCTCGAGACCATCATAGAGTACCTTTGGATTATTCAGCTTCTGCTGAACCCATTTGGATGGTCACCGATGGATGTGCCACTGGGATCTCTGGATTAATCAGTCAGGGTTCAAACTGGAAACTGCGAAAATTGCTGCATTTTATTCTGCGAAATTGAATGCTGCACAACACTCCCAGTACATGAGATAGAAATGCTGGGTGGGATTGAAACTATATTCTTCGTCATCGAGATTTACTGCAAGGGCAAAATTTAAATGGGTTACAGACCATAAGGGACACTCTACTCAATCAGAAAAATTTATCAGGCGTCAAGCCCGTTGGATTGAAAAATCCAATTATTTGATTTGAAGTGTATGCTATGTTGGTACTGAAAATGTGGTGGCAGATGCACTCTCACGTATCTAATTTCAAATGATGCACCAGGGACTGTGCGATCACGGGTGAATATACCTACCATGATGTGGTGGATGACGATATGGGCATTAGTCTTGAGACATTACCTATACTGGCCGGACTACAGAAGCTCAAGCCGCAGTTCAAAAATTAAGTAAAACATTACCAGGTGCAGAAACTGGCGGCCTGAAACATCCAAGGAATTTGCTGCTCGGATCGTGGTGATAGTTCGTTCTTATCGGACCTAGAAGGAAGCGGAGGGCGAAGGTACAGACAGAAACTCTACAGCACAAACAGACATTGGAAAAAATACAAGTCCACGTCTCACGAT
>JAJIRX010000807.1:0-13266 GCA_023853785.1 Psilocybe azurescens | reverse complement strand
CAAGTCTTTTTCTTTTCCCTTTCTCTTTTCTTTTCTTTTCTTTTTCCTTTCTTTGTCATCCTTCACATCATTGATACAGCATCGTCTGCTCTGATGAACTTTGTTTTCTATCATTCTACGAAACTCCATCATATCTCTGATGGACTTTCACTTCCATCTTTTATGATACATCTTTCGATGAACGTTTGATCTGTTTCCTTTCACTTCCATCTTTTATGATACATCTTTCGATGAACGATTGATCTGTTTCCTCTATTCTTATATACATCTGCTGATGAACATTCAAACTTGTTTCAACTTGCTGTACAGTTCATAGTATTTATACCAGGAAGGATCCATTGTATTCTTTAGCTAGTTCTTGAGAATCCAACCTGCTTAACCTGCTCAACTTGAACTTGAACTTGTTCTTGTAAACGATTGGTGGTTAGATTACGCACACTGCGTGATTCTAACTTGAGATCGTAACAGCGACGCGTTGCGGCGCCGAGACCTCCCTCTCCTACCGTTAGTAATAATGGTGCTGAGGCAAACCCCAGCATGCCGCCGGCGATTAATCCCGGGCTGCTGAGAGAGACAAGTACTATTGTACCAGACTTAGATACTCTTGTCATAGATTATCCTGTTGATCAGGTGTCACCAGAACTGGCTGACAGTTCTGATGAGAATAATGAAGGGGTTTGGACTGAAGTCAAGCGCAGACGTGCGCGTAGCCCAGAACTGGTGGCCAAGAAGGTCAGTAAGAATCATGGCTCCAGTATGAAAGCCAAGGGGTTAGAGCCCGAAAAGGCTGTTGCTGTAACTGAAGCAACTAAAGCCCTGACTGCGGAGCAGCAGGAACAAATTTCTCGCCGGTACAAAAATATAGAAAAATTCCACGGAAGAATCACCTTCTCGAGGGAAGGAACATCCAAGAATAAAGGAAAAGCCGTTGATCCCGTAATTGGGGTGCGGTTCAACTAAGCGAGGAAGAATTTGATGAGGACGCGCAACGTGCCGCTCTGGAATCTTTCAGATTGCAAAGGAGAAGGACGTTCCTCCCCATGTGGAACGATCCGAGCCTGACCGCAGGGATAAGGGGGAGAAGTCTCGACCACAAGAAGAGACCACATCCCAACAGGTCTCAGCTAATGTTGACGTATCGCTGTAGTCATGCCAAACAAGCGCCGGTCAACATACCTGCAGAACGTAAGTCCAAGAAACCAAAGAATGCGATGCCGACGGCTGTCCAGCCTGTTGCACAAGTAGCACCTAAGAGCTACATTGGTATTGCCTTGAAGAAGCTCCGGACATCTAGGATCGGACTGCACGGAAAAATAATCGACATTCGGAGTCTGAAGGGGACCCTTCCAGTTTGGACTCATCAAGTTCAAACAGCTCTTCAGCAGCTCTTCTGGTTCCTCGCGGTCGCCCAGTCCCACCCCCCCCCTCAAAGTCCACTACTTCAAAAGAAGAGGTCGCGATCTAAATCCAGCAAAAAGAGGTCTAAGAAACATAGATCTCACAAATCGCAATCCCGGAGTCGTGGTAATTACAAAGTGTTCGGCCCACGTAGAATACAAACATGGAAATGCTGATATTAGGGAGTATCATCGATTTGTAAAAGAGGGTGCATCCTACATTGCAGATAGTCGCATTCCAGGACGAAGAGCCTGTTCAGCTCTGTCGCATTTTATGTCCGGAAAGGCGTATGATTTCTATACCCAGAAGGTCTCTATGACCGAAGAAGATTGGTCTCTTGAAGACTTCTTCACTGAGTTATTTAACTACTGCTTTCCATTGGACTACAGGATGCGCCTCAGGGAACGCTTAAATCGTTGTGTTCAAGGAACACGATCTGTGACTGCATTTTCATATGAGCTGGAAGAACTATTCAATATGATTGGATCAGTAGATGACCGGCTTCGAGTGTATTCACTCTGGAACGGTCTGAAAGATTCTATTCAAGCCAGTCTATGGAAAGATAGCTTCAATCCAGAGATATCAACCTGGGAAGAAGTGCTCACCAAAGCTCAGATTATTGAGATCTCAGAAAGCGTTTATTCAGGACGAAATCGTCATGGGAAAGGTGGAGGAATGATCCCTCCATCAAGCATGAATAATTCTGGAGGATATTATAACTCCAAGAAAAATAACTCGAGCAAGAATAGCTCAAGTAAAGGGACATCTCATGCATCTCCTCATGGCGGTAACGCTCAAGCCAACGGGTCGAAACAGAGATCACATTCATCTAAACCAAGCAATAGCCGGGACCATTCACGATCTAATTCCAAGTTTAATAAAGATCATAAAAATTGCCAGTCCTTTTGGACAAGGAGCTTGCAGAACGGAGGGCGGAAGGACGTTGCTTTTGCAATGAAACTGGACACCTGAAGCGAAATTGTCCGCAGGGAGTATCTTGTAAAATGGTCTGGAAACAAGCCACCAGGAGTACCTAACTTCAACATGGAAATAAGCACTGATGATCAGCACTCTGAGCTCTCAGTTGAAGTACTGGAAGAATTACCGCTTGGGTCGATGTCCTATTCAGTACATAATCAGCTAGATCAGGCATTGTTTCGAGACCTTCCTGAGCCAGAATGGCGTCAGTGGAGGCCCGACTATCCTCGAAAAGAATTGGGATATGCACCTGGTATCATGGGGCAATATATCTTAAATGAGATGCAACCTTATCCAGAGGATGCGCGGTTTATGGATCAAGTATATTCTGATAATTTTCCATTGGAAGATTGGTTCAGGATCTACCAGTTAGACAATGGTCTACTGCGATTTAAACCATATTTAATCGTATCAGATGATCTAACTGGGTTCCAGGTCAAGTTATCACGATCTCAATTGGAGAATCCGCACTTCGATATTGCAAGATGGTATATTCAGAAGCGCCTGCTCATTTCAATTTACCTGCGGATCACCTGGATTGGACTGGAGTGGAGCATCGTATGGGCTCAGCTTGGGCAGAGGTCGGACGATTTTTACTTGCGGATGGAATTACTTCCAGCTATCCAAACATGACGCCAGATATGCACCATGAAGATCGGTTCTGGATAGGCCCTTCTCCAGAATCCGATGATTTCTATTTAATTGAGGATCATGACCTTGATCTACGTACATCAATATCAAAGTCTTGTCTTGAGAATGACCATATCAATCTGGTAGAATGGTATAATAAGGAGCTTTACACAATCAGGGAATTATGCAATGCTATACGAGGATAGGACAATTCCCTACCTGGAAGACGTCTATCAGCTCTCAATTATTCACCCTGAACCGGATGAACCAGAGTATGATGACTTACTAGATCTACAATCAGTGCCAGAGTCAGATTTTAATGAGTACGAAGAAATACCTGATTTACAGATGATGTCCACATCGGACTCAGTTGCAGATACGGAGGAGCACTCACCAATATATGAATCGAGAGATACCATAATGAAAATGATGTGATTAGGATTAGGTTCCGGCGTGCTGCGATGCAAGCACCTCCACCAACACCAGAAGATCATGATCTAGAAGAGGACGAGATATCTGAATTGTCCCTTGACGACATGGATCACGAAGGCTGGGGAAAGGTTGGAGATTCCCTGGGAGATCGAATGATTGAAATACTCAATCAGCATCCTGAGTATCCTGGAGATGAAGATCATTCCATACACCCAACACACTGGGAAGGTCTGCCTCGATTCGAAATTCATAGGGATACCAGATTCGGATTCTATGAGTTGTTTGACCATCGACGAGGTATGGAGGTCTGTATTCATGCTGCCCGATTGCGTCATGAATTATTTTCAGTCACCAAATGGTATGCCGAGCTCTGCGCTCTTAAAGCTAGGCTACCACATCCCTACCGTGTAGTCAGCTTCTGGATGCGTCGACATCAATACCATGAAACTATTATGGGAACTGTGCGTGAAGAAGCGAGCTCAGTGGCTGCTTGAGCTAGGATCACCTTATGATCACGAAGCAGAAGATTTTGAACCATTTGCTACACGTTTCCGTGTAGAATCAAGTGTCTTTGAACCCCATCACTTAATTATCTATGATGGGTTCAGAGATTTGCGATCTTATCTGTCCAACGAGCTTATGGAGAACCCAGAATTTAATATTATTCATTGGTATCAGTTCAGACTTCTGCAACATGATATGAAGGACTATTTCATTGATTCCGATGATGGGGACAATGATTCCGATGGTTCAGATGACTCTTCTGATGATTTTCCGAGCATGGCATCAGTGGCTGCCAATCAAAAACCGATGGGAGGAAATTCTACCATATGTGCAGGATTTAATTTGTGAGAAGGTTGACCCCATTCAATGGATGCAGACAGAGCTTAATGGAATACAAGTTGATCGCAGGAAATATCCTGCAGTACAGCGAACAGCTGCAGTTGTCAAAGACAAGGCTAGAGTCTTGCCTAAACCTGTAGTAATTACGGTGCAGATTAATGGAAACCCTGTCCGGGCATTAATAGATTCAGGCTCACTGGGAGACTTTATGTCGTCCACAGTAGCTGATCAACTCAAATTGCGTTGTGAGAAACTCGATGAATCCCTGTCATTGCAGCTTGCAGTGCAAGGTTCTCGTTCTAAAATTAATTCCAGAACAAGATGCCGCTTCCAATATCAAAAGATTGATGAGAACGTGCACTTTGACATAATTAATTTAAATAACTATGATGTAATTTTGGGTACGCCATGGATGTACCAACATCAAGTTTGTATTGGGCTGAATCCAGCTCGGGTTGTGATTGGAAGCAACATCGCCATTGCCATTAAATCAGGAGTGGATACTAAATTACTTTCCCAAGCCATATCCTTGGGAACAGATGAGCTTGAAGTGGCACGAGAAGAATTGCGCAAGTATGCGAACCATTATGCAAAGAAGTAGGAGAAACTGAACTACCTCCATTCCGAGCAATTAACCATACTATTCCACTGATAGATGTGAATAAAACATATCCATGGCGGCCATCACGATGCCCTGAAGCTTTCCGAGCTCAATGGGCTGAAAAACGCGATGCTTATTTGAAATCAGGAAGATGGAAAATTACTTCGGCAGGGAACACTGTGCCTATGCTTCTGATTCCAAAAGCCATGCAAAGATGGAAAACCGGCTGAGCTTCGCACTGTGGTAGATCTGCGAGAACGTAACAAAAATACCCAAAAATTAACTTCACCTCTTCCTGATATGGAGGGGATGCTTCGGAGGGCGTGTTGTCATCCATTTAGATCCTCTTTGGATATGAAAAGTGCATATGAGCAGATCCATATTATTCCTGAGCACGTGGAGCGCTCTACAGTCACAACTCCAGATGGCAAGATGGTTAGCCAAGTAATTCAAAATTGGAGACGCAAATGCTCCTGCTACTTACCAGGCCTTGATGAACCATTTGTTCTCTTCGTATATTGGGGTGTTTATGGACATTTATTTGGATGACATTGTTGTCTATTCCAATACTCTGGCAGATCATATCAAACATGTCAAGATGATCATTGATATTTTGAGGAGAGAAAAGCTCTACTTGAGTAAAAGTAAATTGCACTTCTTAGCATCAGAATTAAAGCTATTAGGTCGTATAATTGATGATAATGGTATTCGAATGGATGCTGCAAAGGTAGACACTGTTATTGCCTGGAAAACTCCCACCAACCGAGGCCTGCTCCATGGTTTTTAGGGTCAGTAGGGTATCTTGCAGATGATGTGCCAGGAGTGCGTATTCCCATGGGCATTTTGTCTGCTCTAACCGGTGACACAGTACCATTTAGATGGAGTTACACGGAACAACGAGCCTTTAAAGATGTTAAGTCACTTGTCCAGCAGGCTCGAGACCATCATAGAGTACCTTTGGATTATTCAGCTTCTGCTGAACCCATTTGGATGGTCACCGATGGATGTGCCACTGGGATCTCTGGATTAATCAGTCAGGGTTCAAACTGGAAAACTGCAAAAATTGCTGCATTTTATTCTGCGAAATTGAATGCTGCACAACAAAATTACCCAGTACATGAGATAGAAATGCTGGGTGGGATTGAAACTATGCTTCGTCATCGAGATTTACTGCAAGGAGCAAAATTTAAATGGGTTACAGACCATAAGGGACTAACTCACCTACTCAATCAGAAAAATTTATCAGGGCGTCAAGCCCGTTGGATTGAAAAATCTCGTCATTTGATTTTGAAGTTATGTATGTGCCTGGTACTGAAAATGTGGTGGCAGATGCACTCTCACGTATCTATTCAAATGATGCACCAGGGACTGTGCGATCACGGAGTGAATATACCTACCATGATGTGGTGGATGACGATATGGGCATTAGTCTTGAGACATTACCTATACTGGCTGGGCTAGAAGCTCAAGCCGCAGTTCCAAAAAGTTGCGTAAAACATTACCAGGTGCAGAAACTGGCCGGCCTGAAACATCCAAGGAATTTGCTGCTTGGATGCGTGATAGGTTGGTTCTTATCGGACCTAGAGAATGAACAGAGGGCGAGGGTACAGACAGAAACTCTACAGCACAAACAGACATTGGAAAAATACAAGTCCGCGTCTCACGATTCGGATAAAACCGAAGCGTACTGAGCCATTACCAGAGGAGCCTAACTCGGATACAATGCCAAGTCCGGCACAAGAGCCTTCATTCAATGCACACTCACACCATAATGATATTCCCCTTGTGCAATTAGCATCTTCAGGGACTGGAGGCATTGATTTCATCGAAGAGATCAAGAAGAAGTATAAGGAAGATTCCTTCTTTGATACTGTACTGAAGAATGCCGGTCAATTCAGGAACTTGAAGTAGAAGATGGTATAATCTATCTAAAAGAAAGAGGGAATAAGCTGCTATGTATTCCCAAGTGTATTATACAAGGAAGGAGTGCACGAGAGATTATTATTTCCAAAGCTCATTCACTACTGGCACACTTAGGTGCCACAAAAACATTGGATTATTTGAGAGACCATGTATGGTGGAAGGACATTGTACCGGACACTAAGGACTATTGCGAGACATGCATGACATGCAAGCGCAGTAAGCCAACAAATCAGAAGCCATATGGGTTATTAAATTCACTTCCTATCCCTGGAAGACCATGGGAATCGATTGGCATGGATTTTGTAGGACCACTGCCGGAATCAAGTAATCGCGACAGTAGTTTTGATTCAATCACTATGGTGATATGTCTACTTACAGGAATGGTCCACTTGATCCCCAGTCGGACTAATTATAATGCACGACAAATGGCCAAGCTCATGTTTGAAGAGATCTACAAGCTTCATGGTCTGCCGAAGAACATTATTTCTGACTGAGATGTTCTATTTACAAGTACATTCTGGAGAAGATTGCATCAGTTACTTGGAACTAAACTAAGGATGTCTAGTGCCTATCATCCCCAGACGGATGGATCCACAGAACGGGCCAATAGGACAGTAACTCAGATGCTCAGACAGTGTATCAATGCAAAGCAGACTGATTGGGTGGCAAAGCTACCTGCAATCGAAGTTCGCCATTAATTCCGCTTTTGTTTGGAAAGCACAGGATACGCTCCATTCTTTTTGAACACCGGTAGCATGCCGAGGTCTATGCTGTGGAATTCAGCACCTTCGACAGAATTCCCAGCCATTCGCAACTTTGCATTACAGAAGAAATTAGCTCTAATAACAGCTCACGATAGTATTCTCGCTGCACGAGTCAAACAAACCAGGAACGCTAACTGAAGGAGACAAAATTCCCCATTTGCAGAGGGAGATCTGGTCTATCTCTCAACAAAGAACATATCGTTCCCGAAAGGTCTGGCCCGTAAACTAATCCCTAAGTTCATTGGGCCATACAAGATCCTGAAAGACTTCCAGAACCACTCGTTTAGGCTCGACCTGCCTACGCCAATGAAACAACAAGGGATACATGATGTTTTTCATTCGTCCTTACTTTGGATACACCTCCCAAACAACGACCGACTGTTCCCGGGCAGGCTGGATTCACAAATTACGTTAGAATCGGAAGCCGCAGGGGAATGGGCAGTAGAAAGTATCCTATCACACTATGGAAAAGGAGAAGACGCGTTATTTGAAGTCAAATGGACTACCGGAGACATCACCTGGATGCCATACTTCCAGTTAACAGATCTACAAGCATTGAACGCCTATTTGAAGTACTTGGCATATCAGCAATTGCAGAATTAGGAGTCGGAAAAGGAACACCACCTGGAAACGATCCCCAAATCTTTGTGGGCAGTATATCCCCGTTTTGTACCTCCAAAACCGTTATAACAAGCGGTCCTCCTCTTCCCACATTCCATTCCACTCCCTTGACACACTCTACTTCCCTTCCTACGGTACTCCCTTCATTAGACCCTGCTACACCACTTTCCGAATGCCTCGTCAGTCGAAACACGGCACAAAACCAGCTCCACCTACACTTCGTACGGTCCGCCATCCAAATATCAAACGCGTCGCTCCCACTCTATTTATCATCACAGACAACAGTGATCCTTTAGATGTAATCACTCACCTTTACTCTGCTGCCGAGATTGGGTTTTGCATAGACACGGACGCCGAACTTCGAGCTGCAACATCAGTTGAAGACGCACTCACCCTTTTCCGTCCTGCCGGATATGACTTCCTTGCCCGTGTCTACAATGTCCATGCAACTACCCCTGCTCGCTTTGCCTATATGGAACTCCTCGGCGACTACAAGTCCAAGGATTACGATGTGGTCACGGATGGAAGACCCATGAACATCGACATCCGGCACATCACTCCTACCGAATGCGGACTCGCCACTGGACCACTGGACGACACGGACTCCATGCAAGCGATGTCAGATCTGATGAAGGAACATATTCAATGCAGTCATCGTCAGAAGAGGAATCGGGAAGCGCAGATTGAACAACGGAAGACTCGCTGAATGGTTAAGCAACATTCCGAAGCCTTGAAGAACACATTCAAACGTAGCGCATCTCATGCTCATGCTTCCGGGTCCCGTCACCAGTCCAAACACAAGTCGAACGAAGACCATGTCATGGAGCAAACCCTCGATCGCCAAACTACTCCTTTGGACGAGCACCACGATTTCAACGACATCACTCATGAGGAGTAGGAAGAAGAAACATTGTGTCACAATGTCTGGAGGGCGGATGTAACGGATCGGTCATCGTGACGCTGTACTGTTGACTATTTGTCATACGATTTCTCTGATATCTTTCTTTCCGGTGCCTTGCCTGGACTCTTGCACTCGTTATCATACACTCTGCCTGCTGCAGTCGTTCCTTACCTTGATTGTTTCACCTGACTTACACATTCCTTATTATTACCTTTATTTCCATTAGGACTCTTAGAGTAACTATATAACCTACACCTCTACTCGTTGAGTCCCCAGTGAATTCATAAACGTTAAACCCGTCTCTAGAGTTCCTCTGTGTGCCGATTCGCAACCCAGAACACTTACCAAGCTACTCTGTGTCACCCAATCGTTACAGTGTGTGTGCATGTTCAGTCCCGCTGAACCAGGAATCACCTGCCCCACCACTGAGCCAGAACGCCTCCTCGTCGTCCTCCATCGCCTCCCCGTGCGCCGCTTCTTGCTCTTATGCTTATGTGTATGCGCGTGGTGGATGTGCGCCCCAATGTCCGTTCTCGCCGTCGCTTGTCAGCACAACCACGTGCTCATTCTCGCTGTCGCTATCGCACGAGCCCTGTGACCGTCCGCGCGCATGTCTGCGGTGGGTGCGCTGGCCGGCGTGGGCAGGGATGCTGTCGATGCCGAGTGTTTCAGCTGCCTGCGGGCTGGGATGGGGGCTGGGACGTGGGCTGGGGCTGGGAGGCAAGTGGCATTTGACATCGATTCGTCTGAATCGAGCATCTGAGGTTTGATTTTGATTTTGTTTCCGGGAAAGTGGGTTTTGTTTATTTTATGTATGAATGTTCTGAGATAGTGGGTCTTGTCGATGTGAAAGAGAGATTTGGAGGTTACGCGGGGAGGAGATGAGAGTTGAATAAGACCAATGACTAAACCAGAACAAGCACCTAAGGCCCCATTCGGGATCCCGGTTTTGTTGGTTTTTGTTGGTTTGGTTAGGGTTAAGATTGTCACTAACTCAGGTGGGGATAAACAATCCCCTGTGATGGCGGCGGCTTGATAATGTCACGCGTGACAGCCCTGCACATCACAAATGTTGAGACACTGTAATTCCATGAGTTCTTTATGGTTTCCCTCCATTTTTTTTGTACAAGGGACATAGTATGCTATCTAGCAATAAATTAAAAGGCTGAATTAATATTTTTATATTCAATAAAATGCCAAAAATCCAAAATTATGGTACAAATTGCAGTTTTAGTCCTCATCTATCCATTCATCATTATCATCCACATCCTGTAACTCCTGTTCATCATCACCAATCTCATCATCATCACTACTATCCTCCTCAATCTCCCATTCACCATTCAAAAATAAATCAACAGCATCTGAGAGTGCCTTCCTCTTCTCATCAGCCAATGTGGGTAATGCACCAGTAGCAAGATTTGGTGCTCCAGCAAGCTTAAAAGCTTCAGCTGGTCAGCCAGACAATTTCCTTTGAGCTTCATGACCTCCTCTTTGTCAAGTACTAACTCCAAATTTGCCAGCCACTCTGTATTATCATTCTTTGTCTTCTCAAGTTTCTCCTTCCTTGTTGTTTTTTTACTTGGCGTATATTGCAGAACTCGACAATGTCTTTGCGCCGCTGCTTCTCCTCTCCTTGAGACTCACGGGCAAGCATGCATATGTATTGATAGTCCTCTGGTTCTGTGAATTTTGCTGCCATAAATGCTTGTGTATTATTTTTGTAGAACATGGCTAGTGCATTATGATTGAGCAGTGTTAGCTGTGGCTGTCAACTCATGAGCTGCCAGAAAGACCCAAGGGCACCTTCATTCTCATCATTTGTGGCTGGCAGCCATGCCAATTCTCTCTCCTCTGCAGTTGCTTCATCAATCAACCCTCCCTCAGCAAATTCAGATATGAATCGCTCCCAAGTGTTTGCTGCACCAGTGAAAAAGCCACAAGCAAATCCTTAAAGTAAGGCAGTTGTTGGGCAATTTCAAGCACCTTGTTAACAACAGCAGAATTCTCCCATTCATCACCATTCAGAGATGCAGTCAAGTGTGAGGAGGAAGCTCCAATGAGAATATCAGGGTTATCAATGATTTTTGCATGTGGTCATATACATGGTGATGAAGAGGACCAAGGTCAAGCATGTTCTGATCTTTGTCTCTGGATGTACGAATGGATTTCATGTAGGGGTATGAGACAGATTCAGCATATATAGCAAGGACAGAAAACTCAGCAAGAGTAGCATCACAGTGAAGGGCATTCCAAAGATTTTTTCTCCATATGGTTAAACTGAGAGTTCTGCTTGTTTATGCGTAAATGTATCAAAAACTCAATGAAGACATCTCTGTATAAAAGCAAGGCTGCAGCTGCATCACAATATGATTGGAAGTGATTGTTGGATGTGTCAGGGAATGTAAATGGAGTTCCAACATGCTCCCACCACCAATAACGAAAGACATCATGGTGTCCCTTCTTGTCATCCTTGTGATTGAAAATAGCACCAGCAATTTGAGCTGCCTTAATTGCACCACAGGCAGACTTCTCAAATGCACATTGCTGGGCTAGTGTAGGTACATCACCTTCCCCAAGAGCTGTGGTCCGCTCTTGGATAACTGGATCATTATCCCGATTAGCAAGAAGAACAGGTTCTGGCAATTCAAGCACATCCCATAGTGCTGACATGGCTGCATATCCACCACGGACTGTGTTAAGATCCTTGTGGCATCTGCAACCTGCCCAGATAAAGAGACGAAGAAACCGCTGCTCATTCTCTTCAAGGTCCTCAAATGCTTCCTTTCCAAGTTTTGCCACTATTCCTCTACCATCTTTGCCCGCTTATCGGCTTTCACATTGTCAGATAATGTATTCCACTTGGATTGTCCACCCATTGTCTTAATCATTTTCTTCTCTGCCTCATTGAAGAGCTTGTTGATTTCCTCCATTGACAATTCTAACATTGCTTCCTCACCAAGATGCTGATCCACAGCCCAAGCTTTAAGCTCTTCAAGTAGCTGTGCATCCTTCTTTTCTTTTGCACAATGATCTGTGTTCATCCCAACAAGCTTGATCAGAAGCTCAATAAACTTGACAAGCCTTCCTACATGCTTGCCAAATGGACTGCCATTATAGAGATCAATGATTTTTTAAGAGTATTTTCCCAATCAATCATGGCCTCTTCACTTGATCCATCCCGTGATGATTGAATTCCAAGAAAACATGTAGCTCATTGTTTTGTTGTGCTAGCAGATGACAGTGATGTATAATCTTCAACAGGGAGGTGAACATGTTGGGAGTTATAATTGATACTGCGGTGTCCAGTTCCATCAGCACTGAAGGTCATGCTTTTTGCATTTGCCATTTCATAACCAAGCTGAATTTGAGCTGCAAAATATCCTTCACGAATAACACGTGCACTGCTTGGGGGCTGATGGTGCCAACAGTGTAATTTCTGCTGAATGAAGGCTAGAAAAGATCACCTCATTGACATAGTTCCTTGAACATCCAGCTTGACAAGTAGGCGCACTACATTTCGGTTCTTCAGTGAAGACACCTTTTCATCAGATGATGAGTGGATGTCTCCTGCTTCACTTTGCTTTTGCAGCTGCAACTGCACGATCTTTGACACCTGATGCACAAGCAGCAACAGATTTATGCAAATGAAGCCTCCTTTGCAGTGCAGCAAGATTCAAATTGGCTATCTCTAATTTTGATTGAGCTTTGTCAAGCTGGGATGTCCAGCAAGCCATTGAATGTGAAAGTTCCATCTGAAGGCCATTATTGGCTTTTGTAAAGTAGTGAAAAGAGCTTGTTCAGAATCCTTGGATTTCTTTGAAAGGCGAGCAGACAGTTCTTCTCAGCATACACAAGGATCTCCTTCTGCTGCTCAAGCCAGTCAATCTTGGCAGAACCACTGTTTGCTTTTTTGGCGCTCCATGAGACTATGATATGTAGCTTCTGCTTAGATCGCCAATGAGAAACTTCACCCATAAGCTGGGCACACTTTTTCCCAGGAAATCTCCAGATCAGAATGCAGGCTCACACCTAAACTCTTCTGAGCAAGCTGCTGCTCTAACTCATTATTGTGGCAAGTGCCTTCTGGTTGATCCCAGAGATCCTCAGCTGCAGTCTCAGAACCAAGAGCAGCACGCTTCTGAGTCATAGATCCAAGAGCTTTCATCTGAGCTTTC
>JAJIRX010000806.1:0-29875 GCA_023853785.1 Psilocybe azurescens | reverse complement strand
CTGACACTTCCACCCCGGAAAAAACATAGGAATTGTCGACATCAATGATCACCGTATCAAAATGCTTGGCATGCACTAGCAATGTCCGAGCCGAGGCGCCAGAGCTTGTATAATACGCCCACGCTGCTTTTAATAATCATCTCTTCTATGCTCGGAGTAGAAACTCAACGGGGATTTCAAACACCTGAGGCAAACAAAGTCTCGTACCTGGGACGAGAAAAGAACGTGGCAGTGGCAGTCGTGCTAGCAGGCTCGGAACTGCAATATCCGCACGTGATGATTGTTATTAATATCACGTTTTCGGCCATGGCCCCCCTGGTCTCTCATGCCAAACTAACGTTCAATTTCAGTGGAATGTTTCCATAGATCCGGTGGGCTGGCAAGTGCAGATTATGGAAGCATTGCCATTTCTTTGATCTCTTCGAACGAATCAGTTCGCCGACAATGCGTAATATTTGCTTGAATGTGATCATCTCATCATCTTGATAATACGTTTAGTGTTCAAAATTGTGCAGTTTTCATGCTCCAATGATGTTGTATGTTATGCATATTTATTTGAAATATCTACGGAACGTCAAATTTCTGTGAGACCTGTAGCGTATCAAAGACTGATGATGTGTTTTATCAGCCGTATATTGCAAAACCACTGTCCAAATACCGCTCAGAAGAAGTGCTAATGTTGCACACTTGAGGTCACGATGCGGCTCCCAGACGACTCCACTAATAACTGGAATTATTGCAATAGAATATCACCCAAAATGATGTATTTTGAAAATTCCCTTAGATTGAGGAAGGTAACGCATGACAGATCTTGAGCAGGACTGCTGCAGAGGCTTCTGAAACTCGATATAACACCACTGACGGACCATGGACTGTTCCTGACCTTACGAAAGTTTAAATACTGCTCCCACTTTAATGAATCTTGTCCATACTACTTAGTATAATGAGTCAAGTCAAGGTTCGTAACCAACGGGGAGACCAAACCCCGATTCGAATTGCGAAAGATCTGAGTCAACGAAGGTACTGAGAAGATTGAACAATCTGAGACAGCTGAATTAACAAGGGTCACTTTCTGTTAGGTTTGAAGGATATGATCCCGATATTGAAATAAATCACTTAGGACATATATGAGCATCCAATACTCCTCCTACCTTAACGAGATCTGATGTTTAGCACATCAACGTGATTCCATGACACATGGAATGAATTTGAACATGAAATAAAACGCGAAATTCACACAAGTATCGCAGGAAGAATTACAATGGCCACTCCATTTTGAAGTAGTGTTGTCATATCATCCTGTAGAGCCGGTCATGGTGTAGCTCTCCTAGAATTCCGATACGGCCGACGGAGTTCTTCGTTTTTAATCCATGAGATCATTTGAATTGGTTTATGTCAGGCATTTGGATAAAAGACATAATTGAACGTTAGTTTGGCATGAGAGACCAGGGGGCCATGGCCGAAAACGTGATATTAATAACAATCATCACGTGCGGATATTGCAGTTCCGAGCCTGCTAGCACGACTGCCACTGCCACGTTCTTTTCTCGTCCCAGGTACGAGACTTTGTTTGCCTCAGGTGTTTGAAATCCCCGTTGAGTTTCTACTCCGAGCATAGAAGAGATGATTATTAAAAGCAGCGTGGGCGTATTATACAAGCTCTGGCGCCTCGGCTCGGACATTGCTAGTGCATGCCAAGCATTTTGATACGGTGATCATTGATATCGACAATTCCTATGTTTTTTCCGGGGTGGAAGTGTCAGCAGTACCAGTCTCGCTATCTCTAATGCACAGTGTGATGACACCAGTGAGAATGGTGGCGTGTTTGTATCAGGTGTTTTGTACTAGATTTGCGGAACATGACATGGAAGATACTAGAATTTATTTCCCTGGACCGTTTTCAATTGAATCCGTGGAGCACGTCTGGAATGACAGAAGGGACTCAACTTTAGATCAGCCTCAATCTTGAGTTCTAAAATTATACATGGGATTTGTAACTGCTGCCCGCTATGTGCTAACCGTCTATAAAATGGTCAAAATGTCTGAGCCATTGTCACCATCTCAATCGCACATTTTCATATCCCAATCAATCGACATGAGTACTACCGCCGTTCCCACCGCCGTCGCTGACACCCCTTCTATCGAAGCCTCGCTTAGTGAAATGTGTGTAAATTTACATGATAATCTCCATAACGTTCGCTAACACGTGCTGTGTACACCCACCAGCTCGCTTGACCTTAACAAATTTGTTGATGCTGCCGCCGCTGGCAACTCTAGGACCCTTGAATTCAGCTCCAGTAACCTCGGCAAGGAGATCGACCTTTTGCTCACGTTCGAACCTCCGAAAGTCGGCAAATTATATGTCGACTTGTTCCCTGTTGTCTGGAGTGAGTGTTCACAAGTGTTTATATTCATAGCTCGTCTCATTCATGATGTCCCGGCAGAGGTTTTATCTTTCAGCGCCACTGGCGTTAGCTTAGCCGACGTTGAGTACACCGCCGACACCGGATTTTTGTCCCTCAGATCAAGGCTGGCAACCGTGTCGCTGCCTCCAACGCGCAGAGCTGCCAGGTAAGCGCTCACTCGCTCGTGGTATATTCTAATATATGGCTCACCGTCAATCAACTCGAAGACTGGGCAAAAGGTCACACTCAATAACAATGCGAATGGGAACGGACAATACTTCACCCCCGCTGTCGCTGGTACTCCTGGTGTCATGCAAGCACTGAATGGAACTGGGCGCCCGGCCAACATGGGAATTGTATGATTCGATATGATCCATTGATCTCTCTCATTCTGGCTGACATGTTTTTCCAGGGATTCTTTAACGATGCCGGTACCAAAATGGAGCCTGCTCTCGTATGGAACAATATAGCGTACGTTTTTCTGTGTCTTTTCTTTTCTTTTCTTTCCTTGACTTGACTTCCCAACTACTCACCTTTCGCTTTATGATTAACTAGTAACAAAAGCACGCTGTCTGTTCAACTCACTCCTAACTTGAAGATTTATGCGGTCAGCGACTACAAAGGTGTGATACAAGCATATAACCAGTCTCATGCACACAGTACTCATCTGACGCATAAATTGTGGCCACCCAATTGCTCAGGGGCGATATCGAATCTCCTGTTTTGTTTGAGAAGAATCTCATCGCTCTCCCTTCGTTCACCGAGTGGACTGTGTCTATTGACCCGGGAACAGGCGAAGTCAAGATCACGGAGGCCTAGTCATCGAATTCTCTCGACACTCGCTGCTAAAGTCGTTAAATGTAGTGTATCTGTTTGTTTTTTTGCACAATTCATGTTCTATTTTCAATTCCATCTCTACCAGTCTAAGACTTTAAGCTACTCTGCAAATGCGTATACCGTGCATTCCGAGTTCAACGACATCTATTCCTGTTAATTACAAACTTCAGTCACACTTCCACCAGTTTATACTATATATACGCGATCTTCTCACCGATATTTCAATATGCATGGCTCCATATACCCCCTGGGCACTCCAACTCTCTTGATCCGGCAATCACTCCAATTATATATTGACAGCCGCTACCTCGAAGCAGATTGTACACTTTACGGCATGGCCATCGGGATCTTGAGAGTCCCGATAGATCGATCACTGATTTCATAAGACATCAACATGACACCGCACAGAATTATTGCTTGCCCTCGTATGAGCGCTCTATCAGCCACCGTGATTCCCACCGTTAAATATACTCTCTCTCTTTCTGTTCGTGTTCCTCGTTTACTTTGCACCTCCTCGTCCTTCGCCCCATCCCGCCCCTGACTCAGCTCAATTTTAACCAGCCAATCTCGACCCTCTCTAAATGCTTTATCTCCAAGTACTTGTCAAGACAACGCCGACGATTTTTCACACACTTACTCGCTTAAATTGCCAGGCTATTTGTTTTTGGTGGCGGACATACGAGACCGAACAGTGTACCGAAAACGGACTTTTACTTTGTTGCCTGCAATAAGAGAAGATACAGGACGTCGAACTACACGTGTCTACAACCATATATATACTCACACACCCACCTCGCCCACTCTTTATCGCCCCTCAAACCCTCTCAAACCTCCTCCCTCAAACACCTGCACAGAGGCGCCTCCCTATTCGATGTGCGGGCTAACGAGTAGATAAAGGATTATCCTGAAGGGAACAATCGTCGATCGATAACTTCCAGTTCAGTGGTGGTAGTGGAAGAGGAGGGAGAGGAGAGAGATGAGGGAGAGTGCCCGAAGTCGAGTCCGTAGAGAGAATCTCTGTGTGGCCCACGAGCTATACATCGCCAGCGAGAACGTCACTGACACAATGTTCCTGTTCTGCATTGTTGCAACACGCATGGCGAATCCCATTGCCGCGTGTGCGATCTCTAACTGTGGTTTGGAATTTGAATCGGATAGAACGGTCCTCGTCAGTCCCGAACCAAGCGCGGCAGCTACGGTGACCAGAGTCATTTCGACGAGCTCCGGTATGTGTCTGAATGACCCACGAAGCGGCGGGCGTCGATCGCGCGTGCGGGGGTGTTTGTGCTCGTGCTCGTGCTGGTGATTTTGTTTTGTTGACTGCACTGTGAGCCGGTCGAGCCAGCTGGTGGGGAAAGCCGGGGAGCCGGGCGCTCGTGATACGCTGACAGATGCACGTCGTTCTGGAAGGTATGGTGACCACAGCGAGGTCTTTGATTGCGGCAAACCCTGACGCGGAGAACAATAGTACGGCCATGTGCAATTAGGTGAAGGAATAGGAAGGGAGGGTAAGATGAGTAGATGGAGAAGGTGCATGAACGAGCTCCGGAATAGGTGTGTACTCCTCCGCCCCATCCGAATTCAACTATGCAATATTTTGCTCCCTATCCGTATTCCCCTCTCTCACCTCCTCCTCGCTGAATCCCTCCCCTTACTTGCGTTATCACACAGCTCAATCAGAAGCCCCTGCGATGTCATATCCATCACATTGTGCTACGACACCAGCTTGAGCAACATTCCAACTTTGCACGAACGTCGCTTATAGGATGAAGGCCGGGGATGTTGTCGGCGGGGAGAGGAAGAAATGCAGTGTTTTGCAGGGGCAGACCAAGCACTCGGGGACAAGTGTGAATGGAAGAGTGGCGCTGCGCAGGGCGTCCATCGTGGGCGATACATCATCGCGGAGCCTTTCAATGACGAGTGGGCTGGATAGTGACAATGGCGTATATGCCCGTGTTAGGAGGCGAAGATGAGTCTGTGTGGTGGTGGTCATGGTCGTCGCATCTGGGTACTAATCTGCTGGTCTGCTGTAAATTCCACGGATGGTCTTATAGTGCCAGCGGACACATCTGGAGCGTCTTCGAAGGAAGGCGAGCCAGGTTAATAGTTGAAGGAGTTGAGTTGCTTTTTGGAAGATCGGCGGGTTGAGAAGCCACGATGATGTCATGTTGCGAATGCCACGTGGGGTGCGCACGGACTCCGTTCCGCCATAGCCGCTGTCGAGATGATACGCTTAGGCTTCGAACTCTTACACCGGCCCTGGGCATTGTGTTCTAAGTTCCTTTGTATGTATTAACATATACATGAGTACAGGTCAACCATGGACTCAAGGAGGGCACTACGCCGATTGTGATACACGCCATAACTACCCAAAGGAACGCAATGCATGATGGTGTAAATGTACACTCTGAACAATGGGAGACGAGGGGATGTACTTTGTGAGTATTCGGCACAATGAAGTGCATGAGTACAAGATAACTGTGAATCTACTCGGAAAGTCCTGATAAAGTAGAAAGATTAATTTAAAGGGGCCATTTACGTCGACATGCCAGTCTTATATTTAGCAATAATAAATTGTAAATTTTTCCTTAATAACAATGAAACACTCTTCTCTCTGATACGACCCAGTTAACTTCCGAGTTGCAACACACCTGCCGTTATTCCCCTCATTCATGTAGACTATGGCCTCAGTACTAAAGGAAACCTTAGGAGCCTATACTGTACTGTTGGGACGTTCGTGTTTGCAATGTATGACCGATTTTGTCACTTCAACAACGGGATTTCGATAAATAATTCATTGATACCTCGCTCCTTCCTTCATAAGCTATTCGGAGTGACATTTTATCCAGTTCGTCTTTCTATACTTCATCTTTCTTCTATCGTTTGCTTAACGGGCCTTCAAACCAAAAAGGCATGGTACTACTTCAACACGTACTCAGACCCTCCGATTGTAAAATATACGTAGAGCACAACTCTACCAAAATCACCTTCCAGGATTGAGATAAGTTGACGGGGATATATATCAACACGTTGGAGCCTTCGTGTCAGGCCGGTTGAAATTATGTTTGAAATTGAGCTGAAGACTTACAACCCGAGCACCTGAAGTGGTGCATGAGGCTATCAGAGTTCATGCCATGTATTTCTTCGTGATAACCAACTATATAAACCAGCTCTCACGACTTCAGAACATCTGGTGGGGCTGAGTTGCGACGACATAGTTAGGCAGTGTTTTGTCTTAAATAGATTTTATGAGTAGGTCCACTAATATATCTTCCTTATCTTCCATTTCCTTATAATGTACTTACAGGTCACAATATCAAAGATTCTTTATGGAATCATCGTCAGTGAAGATCAGCTGGCTTAAATGTCCCATAATTTGAGTTTCAATAGTACATGTCCCATATGTTCTAGAACTCAAGGGTTGAGACTGATGTAAAGTTCAGTCCTTTCTGTCATTTCAGACGTGCTCCAAAGATCCAATTGAAAACGGTTCAGGGGAATATCTTTTTATTGGCAGAAGCTACATGTATTTTTAGCATTAAGAGCGCCCCTTGCCTTATGACAGAGTCCCTTTCTAAGCTTGGAATACAAATCTACCGGGGACTTATTTACATCTTGTTAGGCTCGGAGAGTCAAACGCCTGAGGCAAACATAGTCCCATATCTGGCAGTCGTGCCTTCAGGCAAAAATACCCAACGCACTTTGACGAGAGTCATTCCCATGACATACAGAATGAATTCGAACCTGATCTATATATTACAAAATTCACACAGGTATCGCAAGGCAAATGGCGGTGAATGCGACAGTCATTCTTTTTCAACGTAGTGTAGATACACCCATGTTCCATACAGTCGGTCATGGTGTAGCTTTCCAAAGATTGCAATATGGCGATCAATCAAGCTGGCAGTTACTTCTTTCAAGCACGTGATGAATGACATCCAAAATTGAATTTTGGTTTGTTGTGGGAGTCCACGGCACCTTAAATAGCCATGGTCGAAGACATGATAATTAATACTTATCATCATGTGGTGGTATTACAGTTCTGTGCCTGAAGGCACGACTGCCAGGTATGGAACTGTGTTTGCCTCAGGCGTTTGACTCTCCGAGCCTAACAAGATGTAAATAAGTCCCCGGTGGATTGGTATTCCGAGCTTAGAAAGGGACTCTGTCACAAGGCAAAGCCCACCCTTAATGCTGATAATGAATAAGCTTCTGCCACTAACGCATGTACATCACAATGTGATTTGTTTGTGTCAGGCGTCTTGTTCCAGATGTGTGGGACATGAAATGGAAGATATTCCCCGAACCGTTTTCAATTGGATCTTTGGAGCACGTCTGAAATGACAGAAAGGACTGAACTTTACATCAATCTCCACCCTTGAGTTCTAGAACACACACGGAGATTGTAATTGCTACCGGCGACGCCGCCCTTCTATAAAATGATCAAAATATCTGAGCCACTATCACCATCTCAATTGCGCATTGTCATATCCAAATCAATCGGCATGGATAAAGCCTCGCTGAGCGAAATGTGTGTAAATTTACATGATAATCACCATGACATTCGCTAATACGTACTGTGTGCACCCACCAGCTCACTTGACATTAATAAATTTGTTGGTGCTGCCGACTCTGGCAACTCTAGGACCCTTAAGTTCAACGCCAGTAACCTCGGTCAGGAGATCGACCTTTTACTTACGTTCGAACCTCCAAAAGTCGGCAAATTATATGTCGACTTGTTCCCTGTTGTCTGGAGTGAGTGTTCGCAATGTTTATATTCACAACTCGTCTCATTTCATAATATCCCGGCAGAGGTTTTATCTTTCAGCGCCTGTGGTATTAGCTCAGCCGATGTTGAGTACACTGCCGACACCGGATTTTTGTCCCTCAGATCAAGGCCGGCAACAGTGTCGCTGCCTCCAACGCGCAAAGCTGCCAGGTAAGCGCTCACTCGCTCTAGGTATATCCTAATATATGGCTCACCGTTAATCCTCTCGAAAGACTGGACAAAAGTCACACTCCAGACTAATTCGAATGGGAAAGGACAATGCCTTACCCTGCTGTTCCTGGTATACCTGATGTCATACAAGCCCTGAATGGAACCAAGAACACGGCGAACATAGGAATCGTACGATTCATTGTTGTCCATTGATCTCTCTCGTCCTGGCTAACATAGTCATATATTCTAGGGATTCTTTAACGAAACCGGTACCAAAATAGAGCCTGCGCTCGTATGGAACAATATAGCGTACGGTTTCTTGTTTCTTTTCTTTTGTTAGTCTTCTAACTAATCACCTTCGCTTTATGATCAATTAGTGAGAACGGCACACTATCTGTTCAGCTCACCCCAACATTGCAGATCTATGCGGTCAGCGACTTCAAAAGTATGATACAAGCAGCCTCATGCACACCAGTACCCATCTGACGCATAAATTATAGCCACCCAATTGATCAAGGGCGATATACAATCCCCTCTTTTGTTTGAGAAGAATCTCATTGATCTCCCTTCATTCACTGAGTGGACTGTGTCTATTGACAAGGGAACAGGCAAAGTCAAGATCACGGAGGCATAGGCTCCGAACTCTTTTAACATTCGCTACCAAACATTAAATATGTAGCCGTATAATTGCTCCTTCTTTGTACAATTCATGTGCTGTTTTCATTGAGATAAATGTTGTCTTCTCCTATGGTAAGCGAGACTGTCAAGCCTCTAAAGTCATTGCCAAACATCACTGGGTTGTTGAGCCGAGGATTCTTGGTGACAACTTGGCAAGCAAAGACCTTCAACACTGGTACCCAGCAAGTTCAGAGTTATTCAGTATTTTATTGATGTCTTTCCTTTCCCCAACATAATCCATATGGACTCCAGTGGACTCCAGTGGACTTTCTGCCCAGCCAAACTGGCTGATGGATTGTCTAGTTCACTGGACTGGACTGGACTTCAGTCCACCAGATTCCAGCCAAACTTTCGGTCCAGTGTCAGTCCAGTGGATTATGAGTTCAGTCAAATCCATTGGACTTAGGCTTAAATATCCACTGAACAACAACAAATAATATGTTTATTAGCACAATCCAGTGGATTCCAGTGGATGCAATAATTAACAAAATATCTGAAGTATAATCACTGGTTATTAATATAAATATTAACAGCCCAAAAAAGCGAAAATAATCAATAATAATTGAGTTTAACAATAATCCAAAGTGCTAGAGAGCATGGCCTCTATGAATGGATTTTTGAATTTTGTTCAGTCCATGGAATGATCCTTTCAGATATGCATGTGATGCATATGTCGATGTGTGCTACAGTGTATATATGGTGAGGATCAATAATAACAACACTAAATGACAATGCAAGTGGCATCTGAGGTACAAGTCAGGTTTCTGGGAGCAGTGTAGCTTGTACTGGGCATCTTTAAAATTCTCCAAAGGTGCGGTAGAGATACATATAGATAGTGTAAAGCTCTAGGACAAGGTGCAAAGCTCTGAAATAAGGTTTAGTGACACATAGGGCAGCTGCATTGTAGCAAGTGACTCAGGCCATAGAATGTATAGAATGTATACATGTCACTCAGTGCCATAGAATTCTATGGAACACATGAATTTCACCCAACATCAGCTACAGCCACTCATGTTGTCAGCTCAGCCCCAGTTTGGCCCTGGCCAAGCTGATGCCACAGATTAGGCAAAATCTACAATTCAAACAGCTGTAATACACAATTTTAACATGAATGGGTGGAATTAAATGGCTGAAAAATGCATTGAAGTTGTATATGCAGTGTATGAGGGCTTTGCAATTGCATGAGGTTGGCCACAGTCAATTATTCGGTAGGCCATAATATTAAATATTAACAGGATTGAATGAAAGTACATGACTGAAAAAAGAAAAAGAAATTGAACATGTGGAGGATGTTACAGTTGCATAAGGTCAGCCCCAGGTTGGCCCTGGCTCAGCAATGTTAAGTCAGTCACAGCCAATAGCCAGGGCCAACCTGGGGCTGACCTTATGCAACTGTAACATCCTCCACATGTTCAATTTCTTTTCTTTTCAGTCGCTACCATTCAATCCTATTATTAATGGGAAGTTTTACCTTCCCCACCTATTCCATCAAATTCTGGTCTGAAATTACATGTTATATCACCCTGGTGTTTGTATGGGTGAATGAATATAGATTCCAGAAAATAGGCTATTCCAAATAGAATATTCCAGTTTCATTTCAACTGAATGGCTGGAATCAACTGGAATACTATATATTGCATTGGGTTTAGTCCAATATAGATTCATTCCAATAGAATAAGGTGGAATCCAAGCAGAATAACATCCCATGATGTTTATTATATTTTAATATAATTTATACTATTGTTAAAGAAATTTACACATACAGGAATTGAACACAGGCATCAGAGAATACTAAACATATATAAAACAACCAACTGCACCACAAGGGTCTTTACAGAAATAAAAAATAAGTAAAAGCAGCGTACCAACATGGCCAAATTCTTGGCGTTGCTCAGCAAGAGCTGAACAACAACATGCACATGACATGTTGCAGTACTTTACAGTGCCCCACTGGTCAGAACCAGTCAGAACCAGTCAGAATTCAGTCAGAATCCACTCAGACTCAGTCAGAACGGGGTGGAATCCAGTTGGAATTTATCAGAATGTACCTACTCAGTGTACAAAACAACACTTAGTCAGCTTAATATAACAATTGCTTACATAAGCTTATAAATGATGTATTAAAATCACATGATATTTAGGCTTGGTCAGTATTATATAATGTTTTCTTATATAAGCTCTTAAATAATCCATTCAGATCACATGATATTTGTAATAAATGTGAAATTATTAAATACACTCAACAGGAATTGAACCAACAGATTTATATATATTAATTCTACACATGCATTACCAACTACACTATTATTGCTTGTGTTATTCTCAACATTTAATGAACTATATACTATTCTTTACAACAGCTAATAATATATTCTGGCACTTCCTCTAAAGCTATTGTAGAATCTTTGTTCTGTCTCAGCATGGAAGACATTATATCACAACATTATGTGAAAACACTTAAAACTGTCATGAAACCAAAAACAGAAACATCCAGCATATATATCCCAACACATCACTCCCGCTCTCAGCTTCTGTCAAATCCATCTACCCATTTGCACATCACATGGTTCCCAAAGGTCAAGGTAAAGAAAAGTGGCTTTGTGTACCATCTAATACTTCACCCAGGAGCTGGACAAGCCTTCAACTGATCAGTATGCAAAAAGCTTGGACAATTCCAAGCTCATAAAATTTCAGTGTAGAAAACATATTTAAGTCGGCTATTTAAATTTGTTTGAGATGGCCTTTTTGGACCTTGCAGAAATCACACCATACTTGCTATACACCCTCTTGCTATCAAAGAATGTCTGAACAATTTTTATCTAAATTTTGTATGTTGTCATATCATCCAAAGTCTACTCTATTTCTCAAACTGCTCACATCTTGTCATTACTTGTCTTTTTCACATCCACTTTCCTTCTGTCATCAATGTTCTGTTGGTCCCAAATTCACGCCTCTCATTCACACTGACTGTTGTGGAATTACAACACTCTCTAGCCAATAGAATACAAAGATTGATTTTATTCAAGGAATTTATATTATATAAGCACAGATTTATATGAAAAATAGGTATTTCTTTACCAGAAATTTTTCAATGTTATGTAACTATTACATAAACATATTCTCCCAAATTTTACAATTCTAACAATACCAAATTTGTCACAAACTGATAAGATCTATGTATACCGTTTGTGTTATTGCTTGCTGAGCTGTAAATGGTATGGTGACATAATACAGTTCTGCTTGGCACCACTTGGATTCCACTCGGAATTGGGTCTAATTAAGTTTAAAATTTGGATGGGTTCCACTTGGATTCTGGTCAGATTTTGGTTGGACTCAGTAATGGTGGAACCAGTCAGTCTTGTAATTCCAATTGAAAACTGGTTGGAAAAATTTAGACATTTTCTTGCTAATTTGGCAGAGACACTGCCAAATAAAATTCTGGTCAGAACCTGTGGGGAGTGTAAAGACCTCATCATCTGTGTTATAATCTGGTTGTCATATTATGGGCTGACTCACAATGTAATTTATGGAAAGACATTGGTAGGTCCAAAAATATTTGAACCATAATACCATGAGTTTGTCATAGTGATACTAGGTTATTATGGAATTGATACTGTCTCTACACATGATGATAGGGCAGCTGCAATATTATCATCAATTATCAACAAGTTATCTGATTCTAGGATACTCAGAATGCATTGCAAGCCAGGCAGCTGTTTGTGAGCTGGGTGCAGTATGACTATGAGATTCCAATGGCAGAATTTGCTGTTACTATTAGGCTGAGTAGCTATGATTTGGGAACAGAACCTCTGCTTAATTTCAACTATGGCATTCATTTCCAAAAGAGGGTCAAATAGATATATTTCAAGTGGACAAGTAATTACTATATAAACTACCAGTACAAAACTGACAATGCCTCCATCCACTGGCCACGAAATGGGGATGAACATATCTGTAGGCTTCAGCACTCCTATTTATCATTATGAGAGATGAAATGGTGGTGGAAGTGGCACCAAATTGGAGCACAGGGGTGCAGAAGGTGAAATAGCAGGTAGCCAGATGGACACAGTAGAGGAAAATGTGAATGTGGACAATGGGCAGTGGGTTGAGAAGAAGCTGATGGCCACTAAGCATGTCAGGAGCCATATGTTCTGGGTCAGGAAAGGGTCCTTCGTGGCCTATTGGGTATAATAAGTAAGAAAAAAGAGGCAGAAGATAAAGGAGATTTACCTGTGAGCTGCAGTGCCAGGTATTTCACTGTGGCTAAAGTGTCATGGGAAGGGAGGAGCACATGATGTAGAGATGGCTGGCCTGGAGTGGGTCAAGGGATGTAGGTGGCGATAGTGAACAAAGCACAGTAGTTGAAATTTGGGATTAATATTCACAAAAATTCAACATATTATGTGATTTGTGGGAAAATAGAAGTGGAGCTAAATTAAGATTGCTCCAACTTACTCCAATAAATTTAAGGGCCTGGGCCCTTACTATTTAGAGTTTCAATGATCAGAAATTGATTGACCTGACGTCATTGACACACTTGCTCACATGTTCAGCTCCTTGTTACTATAGAAAACTGGACTGTCAAGCCTCCAAATATGTTGACAAAAACTTTGTTGCCATGATTGCCAATGATTGTGAGCATTCATAAGTTGTGTCGTGTATGTCAAAACCTCAGAGACCTCTCTGGCTGTTTTTGATAATAGAACATTTATCATAATACTTTCATCTGCTGCTCATTTACAGTGTGCAAAAATAATGCACAGGGTTTGTTGTCATATTTCTCAACAACAGCTGTATATTTTTATGATTCAAATTGCAGTGTGTAGATATAATCTGGATGCATTTTGTACAATATTTTGGAATCCTATCTTAAGAATTTGGCATAGAGAATAAGAAATACCAAAATTGGGGATGATCAAGTACTATAAGTAGCAGTTCAGTTGACATAAAATTCTAGCAGGGTGTAGTATGGCATAATTCAATTACACTACAGCTTAAACATTAAAAATCTCTAGTTGTTCATGAAATATGGGCTGCATAAAGGGTAGATTTCAGGCTTTTTCTATGTTTTCCTATGGAAAGCAGAAAAAGATGACATTCCAATGAGCTGTATCTCTTGAAAAACTGAAGATTTTTTAAGATTTATTATGGTATAGTCTAATTATTCCAAACTATGCTCTGGTAAAATTTCATGTCAACTGAACTGCTACTTCTAGTACTTGATCATTCCCTGTTTTGGTATTTATTATCCCTGTGTCCAGTTCTTAAGATATGGTCTCAAAATATAGTACAAAGATGCATTTAAATTATATCTACACAGTGCAATTTGAATCATAAAATAATATTCAGCTGTTGTTGAAAAATGTGACAACAAATCCCATACATTATTTTTGCACACCACTATAGCTCTTGGCCAACTGGTGCAAGGTTCTCCTCATTGTTGGTTTGACCTTCTGACAATGACAAGTATACTTTGTATTCCTCAATGGAATCCAGTACATTATTAAGCTGCTCAAATTATGCCAGAAGCTTTTGATAGGCCTTTTAGATATTCTCAGCTTTTAAAACAGGACTGCCCATGCTTGCAATCTGAGTGGAGAAACTTAAAAGACACATTATTAAGAGAGGAAACATCAATACCATATTCAAAGCCTTTATCATTCAACATTAATGCACTCACTATTGCAAATAGTTGTGATATTACCATGCTGAAAGTGTACAACTATAGATTTTACTGTAGATGGAGGTCTTTACCATCCCCCACATTCCATATGGACTCCAGTGGACTCCAGTGAATTCTCTGCCCAGCCAAACTGGCTGACAGATTGTCTAGCCTGCTGGACTGGACTGGACTGGAGTCCACTGGAGTCCACTGGATTCACACTGGACTCCTGCCAAATTTTCAGTCCAGTCTCAGTCCAGTGGACTTGGGCTTAAATATTCACTGAACAACAACAAATAATATATTTACTAGCACAGTCCAGTGGAATCCACTGGACTGCATTAGATGCAATAATTAACATAATATTTGAGTATAATTATTTGTTATTAATATTAATATCAATTGCAAAAAATAGAGACTATATTCAATGGAAATTAATTGCATGAAATTAAAGGAAACAATAGTTAATTGTGTTTGGAAGCAAAGTCTCTCTATGAATACACTTTTGCATTTTGTTAATTGGCATGACAACCATCAAACATACATGTCACCTCTTTTTCCAACCACCACCATCCCCTCTCCACCCCCTTCCTCTCCCTAGCCATCACCATTGCCATCCTTGCCCTCTGTACCATCCATTATGACTGCAAGGGCCACACACACAATGACAAGGATGGACATGGACAGCCACAATAATAAGGACAACAACAACAATGATGAAGGTGAGGAAGACCACAACAAGGACATGGACAGCAACAGCAAGGATGAGGACAGTGAGGACACAAAGCAACAGCAAGGATGCAGACCACAAGAATGGTGACAGCAATGGCCAGAGCAAGAGTGCAGACAGCAAAGACATGGATGGCAAGGGCAAGGGTGTGGATGGCAAGGGCAAGGGCAAGAATGCAAACAGCAAGGGCAGGGACACAGATGATGAGAGCAAGGACAGTGAGGGCAAGGATGGCAAGGGTGAGAACAGCAAAAGCAAGAGTGAGAACAGCAAGGGTGAGGTGAGAACAGCAAGAGTGAGGGTGAGAACAGCAAAGGGAAAGAGTGGGGACAGTGAGGGAAAGGGCAAGGATAGCAGATGCTACAGCCAACACCACCATCCTCCTGCCCTCCTTTTTTATTTTTTTATTTTTATTTTTTTCACTTTTTTCTCTTTGTCTTGGACCTTGTAAGTAGGTAGTAATGTATTACATAGTTATTAATATATTTTATTCCACTTGTCTGAATTTACATTAAGATTGAACTTATTTACTGTATCAAGTCCACCAGAGTCCAGTGGACTGCAGTGGACTCCAGTTATTTTAGTCCATATTCACTGTATAATATAAGATCTACTCAAGTCCAGTCAAGTCCTCTGAGTCTACTGGAGTCCACTGGACTCTGTTTACCTTTTACACTCAGTATATAGACCAGTCCACTGGAGTCCACTGGAGTCCATATCAACTGTGTGGGGGATGGTAAAGTACTGTGTAGATGTCATAGTACATCCATCTCACTGAGGTTGGGCAGCTGTGCAGAGTGCACATATCCACTTTAATAGAAGAGTGGTTCTTTTATTTGTAATGTACATACTTTAAATTTAACAACAGAATGCTACATAGAGGAGATTTTGGGGTCCTAATGGCCTTAAAATAATCTATCTGTGCAAGCTGACTTTGGCATTGATGGCCGCAAGATGTTTGGCAGCCTCTTTGGGGGCTTGACAGTCCAGTTTTCCATATGTTACTGGAGGGTACACTCCACATTTCTTAATATGTTCATCAAAAAAGCAGGCACCATGGTGTTGCAGCTGTGCTGATTCCTCCTACTCATGATCATGATTGTGGTGGGGCCCAATATTTGTAACTTTGTTTCCCATTGCCCTAAGTATGTACATGTAGATTAAGTGAATATAGCTTGTATACTATAATATTCCTATCTCATATCCAGCCTAAAACCTGGTAGCCACCTTATAATATACATAGTTATGATATCCTTGCTATATCATATTTGCGTTAAATTATAGAAAGAATATTGTACCTAACTGATATTGAGCTATGAACTGTCTGACATCTGATATGCATATTGTGATTTTCAGTAAATGTGGTAGCCCTCGTAATTTAGTTATAATTTCCTTGCAATGTTATTTTTCCTTTGCATTATGGATAGAATATTGTATCTAATTTGTGACATTTCCATTATCCTACAAGTTGCAGATACAGGGTTATAATCTGTTGTCTGGGTATTATAATATTGTGATGGGTTTATGAACATCATATTGCTAAATCTGATTTGTCTAAAGTTCCTGATGATGAAGTGGAGGAGTTTACACCTGGTGTGGAGCTCGCTCTAGCACCTTCACTGCATACTGATACCACCACTCTTCCTCCTCCACCCAATTGCACCTGGGCGTATTTCTCGTTCTCCGCCGCATCCAAGGCCGCATTCAAAGACTTCGCCATGTCCACTCTGCCATGAAGAACCGCATTCATATTGATGGACGATGTGCTGCCACATCATGCGAACCCGGATCCCTCGTCTTTATCAGCTGGCTCTAGTTACTCGAAACCCAGTCAACTAAATTAATCACCCGCACAAGCACAAGCACAAGCACAAGAAAAAGACCCTCGCACGCGCGATCGACCCCGGCCGCTTCATGGGTCTTCCAGATACCTACCCGAGGCTTGTCTAAAATATGACATACCATACTTTCTCCTCGGAGGAGCTCATCGATATTCCCCTGGGCATCGTAGCCTCTGAGCTGCGTGCGGGACTGCCGAGGACCGTTCTATCCGATTCGAAATCCTTTCCTAGCGCCAATCACAAATATCAACCACAGCTAGATATCGCACATGCGACAAAGGCATTCACCATGCATCTCACAAAAATGCAGAACAAGAACATTGTGTCTGTGACATCCTCGCTGGATTTGGTGGGGTATGATATCATGCTCAGCTCGTGGGCGAACTAGTGGTCACTTTACGAGCTCGACTTCGGGTTCGCTCGCTCCTATCGCTCCTATCGCTCCTTCTCCACCACCACCAAACTGGAAGCCATCCGCCGACCATCGTTCACCCCCGTAGAATCCTTTCTCTACTTGTTACCGCGCGCACCAAATGGAGAGGTGCTCTTAGACGGGTGTTTGATGGGGAAGATTGGGGGGCTTTGAGGGGCGATGAAGAGTGGGTGAGGTGGGTACGGTGAGTTGGCTGAGGGTGAGGATTAGGGTGAGGGTGAGAAGGGGAGATTCAGTGGTGGTGAGGGGAGGGAGTACGTCATTGGGGAAGGCCTGAGGCCTGGTGGAGTGTGGAATGTACAAACGAAGAGATATCGATATTAATGCATCATATGAGGCAGTGAGTGTGTATATATGGTTGTAGGCACGCGTAGTTCGACGTCCTGTATTTCAATCCGGACTGGGAAAATCAAGGTCTCGTATTGTACGCAACAGAGTAAAAGTTCATTTGGGTACACTCTTCGCTCTCGTGTCCGCCCCGAGAGGGTCGAGATTGACTCGGTAAAATTGAGCAGAGTGAGGGGTGGGGTGGGGTAAAGGATGAAGGGTGAAAGATAAAGGGTGAAGAATCAGGAAGGTTATGGAGGGGTGAAAACGCTAACAGAAATAATAGAGAAGAGGAGAAAATGTGATAATGGGAATCACAGGAGCTGATTGGCCGCTCGTGCGAGCCAAAGCAATAATTATGTACGGTGTCATATCTTGTCTTGTGAAATCAGCGATCGATCTGTCGGGATTCTCAAGTTCCCGACGACTATATTGTAAAGTTTACAATCTGCTTCGAGGTAGCGGCTGTCAATATATAATTGGAGTGATTGCCGGATTGACAGAGTTGAAGAGCCCAGGAAAGTGTATGGAGCCACGCTTATTGAAAAATCGGTGAGAAAATTAGGTATACACCGGCGGAAGTGTGACTGAAGTTTGCAAGTAACAGGAATAGGTGTTGCCGAACACCGAACACACTGAATACGCATTCGGGGAGCAGCTTAAAGTTCAGACAAGTAGAGATGGCATTGAACATAGAACATAAATTGTCCAAAGAACGATCAGATACACTACATTTAACGACTTTCGCAGCGAGCGTCGACAGAGTTCGATGACTAGGCCTCCGTGATCTTGACTTCGCCGGTTCCTGGGTCAATAGACACAGTCCACTCGGTGAACGAAGGGAGAGCAATGAGATTCTTCTCAAACAAAACAGGAGATTCAATATCTCCCCTGAGCAATTGGGTGGCTACAATTCATCCGTCAGCTGAGTACTGGTGTGCATGAGGCCGCTTGTATCATACCTTTGTAGTCGCTGACGGCATAAATCTTCAAGTTAGGAGTGAGTTGAACAGACAGCGTGCTTTTGTTACTAGTTGATCATAAAGCGAAAGGTGATTAGTTGGGAAGTCAAGTCAAGAAAAGAAAAGAAAAGACGCAAGAAAACGTACGCTATATTGTTCCATACGAGAGCAGGCTCCATTTTGGTACCGGCATCGTTAAAGAATCCCTGGAAAAACATGTCAGCCAGAATGAGAGAAATCAATGGATCATATCGAATCATACAATTCCCATGTTGGCCGGGCGCCCGGTTCCATTCAGGGCTTGCATGACACCAGGAGTACCAGCGACAGCGGGGGTGAAGTATTGTCCGTTCCCATTCGCATTGTTCATGAGTGTGACCTTTTGCCCAGTCTTGGAGTTGATTGACGGTGAGCCATATATTAGGATATACCACGAGCGAGTGAGCGCTTACCTGGCAGCTTTGCGCGTTGGAGGCAGCGACACGGTTGCCGGCCTTGATCTGAGGGACAAAAATCCGGTGTCGGCAGTGTACTCAACATCGGCTAAGCTAACGCCAGTGGCGCTGAAAGATAAAACCTCTGCCGACACATTATGAAATGAGACGAGTTGTGAATATAAACATTGCGAACACTCACTCCAGACAACAGGGAACAAGTCGACATATAATTTGCCGACTTTCGGAGGTTCGAACGTGAGCAAAAGGTCGATCTCCTTGCCGAGGTTACTGGAGCTGAACTCAAGGGTCCTAGAGTTGCCAGCGGCGGCAGCGTCAACAAATTTGTTGAGCTCAACACTGGTGAGTGCACACAGTACGCATTAGCGAATGTCATGGAGATTATCATGTAAATTTACACACCTTTCGCTCAGCGAAGATTCGATGGAAGGGGTGTCAGCGACGGCGGTAGAAGCGACGGTAGTGTTCATGCTGAATGATTCGGATATGAAAATGTGCTATTGAGATGGTGATAGTGAGTCAGAGATTTGGCCATTTTATAGGCAGTCAGGCTGAGCTAAAGTTGAGTCCCCCTCTGTCATTCCAGATGTGCTCCATGGACTCAATTGAAAACAGTCCAGGGAAATAAATTCTAGTATCTTCCATTTCATGCTCCACAAATCTAGTACAAAACGCCTGATATAAACACGCCAACATTCTCACTGGTGTCATCACGCTGTGCTTTAGAGATAGCGAGACTGGTACTGTTGACGCTTTCACCCCGAAAAAACATAGGAATCATCGATATCAACGAGCACCGTATCGAAATACTTGGCATGCACTAGCAATATCCGTGCCGACGCGCCAGAGCTTGTATGATACGCCCACGCTGCTTTTAATAATCATCTCTTCTATGATCGGAATACAAATCCAACGGGGATTTTCGAACACCTGAGGTAAACAAAGTCTCGTACCTGGGACGAGAAAAGAACGTGGCGGTGGTGGCAGTCGTCCTAACATGCAATATCAGCACGTGATGATAATTATTAATATCATGTTTCCGGTCATGGACCTAGTCTCTCATGCCAAATTAAGGGTCAATTTTGTCTGTCATATCCAAATGCCTGACATAAACCAATTCTAATGATCTCATGGATTAAAAACGAAGAACTCCGAGTCAGCCGTATCGGAATCCTTGGAAAGCTACACCATGACCGACTCCGCGGGACAGGGATGGGTCTAAACTACTTCAAAATGGGGCGGCCATTGCAGTCGCCGCAATTTATTCCTGCGATAACTGTTTGGATTTCGCATTTTATAGTTCAGGTTCGAATTCATTCCGTGTGTCGTGGAATGATGTTGATGTGCCAAACATCAGATCTCGTCAAGGTGGAAGGAGTATTGGATGCTCGAATATGTCATAGGTGCTTTATTTTACTATCGGGATGACCCTGTCCAATATCATATCCTTCAAACCTAACAAAAGAAGTTTCTTGTTAATTCAGCTTTCTCAGATGGTTTAGTCTTCTCAGTACCTTCATTGACTC
The DNA here is from genome assembly GCA_023853785.1 of Psilocybe azurescens. Lineage (NCBI taxonomy): Eukaryota > Fungi > Basidiomycota > Agaricomycetes > Agaricales > Agrocybaceae > Psilocybe > Psilocybe azurescens. The sequence goes on along the minus strand of JAJIRX010000806.1, from coordinate 9,080 downwards.
GGATCTTTCGCGGTTCTGATCGAGGTTTAGTCTCCACGTTGGTTCCAAACTTTGACTTGACTCATTATACTAAGTAGTACAAACAAGACTTATCAAAGTGCCAGGAGTATTTAAACTTGCGTGTGGTCAGGAACAGTGCATAGTCCGTGCGCGGTATTATATTCAGTCCCAGAAACCTTTGCAGCAGTTCTGCCCCAGTTCTGTAATGCATTGCCTTCCTCAATCCAGGGAGAAATTCCAAAATAAATCGTTTTAGGTGATATTCTATTGTAATCATTCGATAACATACTATGTCACTTAACAGGCCTCTTTACGGGATATATGACCTTATAGATCAAGATCCACTAGATATTCGGTCGGTTGATCATCGAAGTATCTATGTCAGATGTTTTAATATGCTCGTTTGCTGGCTTTAGCTCTACATAACATTGTAATATGTCACTGGTGACAGTCGCAATGAAATTACCACCGAACTTGTCCTTGGCCGCCACCTGTTATTCGTTCCTTTACAAGGCCAAATGACTGGTATGCTCCCATATACACCACAATATCAAATCATCAGCAGTGATGGTACACGAATCTACCCCAGTTCAATCATCCGCAAGTACAACCCGAGATGAACAAATCATTATGACTTCTCGATCAGCCGGTATAGAGACCCATGGGAAGCTACTCGAGGCCCGATTGAATAAATCAGATGTCCGCCCACACCATTATAGAAAGGGGTTGGATGACGTGGTCTCGCGGGGAAGTGGATATGTCTATAGATGACAGATACTCTACATTACAACACCATAAGTGGAGCATTTATTCGCCTCAGTAATGCTGACCCTCTATAAAATGAGCGAGATGGTAAATGAAAATGAGATTTAAATCATTCAACATGTCCGACTGCGTTCCCAATGATACTTCAGTAACGACGAGGTGAGCGCGATATAAACTCATGCCTAATGATCTTCCTATCCGTTGCCGACGTATATTGCATTGACAACAGCCCTCCGATCAATCAATTCGTTGATGCTGCCTCCTTCATTAAATTCAGAAGTCTTGACTTTATGACCAATAATCTCGGCGACGACATTGACCTTGTGCTTTTGTTCGAACCTCCGAAAGTTGGAAAATTATACGTTGACGTGTTCCCTGTCTGTTGGAGTAAGTATGTTTGAGTGGGTTATAGTATATATATGGACAATCGGCTCATTCTATAATGTGTGGCAGGGGTTCTCTCATTCAGCGCTATTGGTATTGGCTTGGCCACCGTTGAGTACACTGGAGATTCTGGATTTGTGGTCCCGGAGGTAGAGTCGTCTGGGAGCCGCATCGTGGCCTCTAATGCGCAGCATTGCGAGGTAAGCAATCATCATGACTTGTTGGGGCCACAACTTAATATCTATTCCAACTCACCATGGCTTACGCTAAGATTGGGCAAAAGTGCACACTCAAAACAAATGCAAATGGGAACCTAAACTACCTCACCTCTGCTATTGACAGTGCGAGTCCAAATGTCATGCAATGTCTCAATGGAACCGAGCGTCCGGCCAGAATTGGAGCCGTACGTCGGGCATACCTCGATTCGATTATCACAATCTCATATCGCTAACGACGTGTTATGCATGTGATGGCAGGGCTATTTTAATAGATCCGGTACCAAGATCGAACCTGTTTTCCTGTGGGACGGTATCGCGTACGTTGTTCGTATTCTTTTCAATTCCATGATTTCTGATATTTGCGTTTGTATCTTCAAATAATAGTAAAGGCAGTATGCTCTCTATTAATCCCTCCACTATGTTGAAGATATATGCCGTCAGCGGTTACCAAGGTACAATTGAAATTTAAAACAACCTCCTGCATACCATGGCCTACAACTAATGGATAATGCGTGACTCAATCTAGCGACCGAAGTGATTAGAAATATCATCGTCTCGCCTCCTTTATTTGAAAAAATGTTCTCGCTCTCCGTTCGCATACCGATTGGAATGTGTCTATAGATCCGGGAAGTGGCCAAGTCCAGATAGTGGAAGCATCATTATTTCACTTGAACTGGTCCGACAAGTCGGTTCATCAACGACGCCGAACCTGCGCCTGACAGATAGTCTTTTGGTTCTGATAATGCGTTCTTTGTTCAAAATAACGCATTTCACTGGGTTTATCAGGTATGATGGGCAAAGTATTGAAAAATTTCTACCGTACACATGTCTTCAGAGAAATATACATGACCCAAGTGCGTATATACATGAATTCGGAACGTCAAAGTCAGGTGTTGACTGCGGAGTGCTTGAGACTATTTACCACGCATTTTAACGGCCGTATATTACAAAATTACTGCCAAAATGCACCACATAAGAAGGGTCCGAATGATTACAATAGAATATCACCTAAAACGATTTATTTTGGAATTTCTCCCTGGATTGAGGAAGGCAATGCATTACAGAACTGGGGCAGAACTGCTGCAAAGGTTTCTGGGACTGAATATAATACCGCGCACGGACTATGCACTGTTCCTGACCACACGCAAGTTTAAATACTCCTGGCACTTTGATAAGTCTTGTTTGTACTACTTAGTATAATGAGTCAAGTCAAAGTTTGGAACCAACGTGGAGACTAAACCTCGATCAGAACCGCGAAAGATCCGAGTCAATGAAGGTACTGAGAAGACTAAACCATCTGAGAAAGCTGAATTAACAAGAAACTTCTTTTGTTAGGTTTGAAGGATATGATATTGGACAGGGTCATCCCGATAGTAAAATAAAGCACCTATGACATATTCGAGCATCCAATACTCCTTCCACCTTGACGAGATCTGATGTTTGGCACATCAACATCATTCCACGACACACGGAATGAATTCGAACCTGAACTATAAAATGCGAAATCCAAACAGTTATCGCAGGAATAAATTGCGGCGACTGCAATGGCCGCCCCATTTTGAAGTAGTTTAGACCCATCCCTGTCCCGCGGAGTCGGTCATGGTGTAGCTTTCCAAGGATTCCGATACGGCTGACTCGGAGTTCTTCGTTTTTAATCCATGAGATCATTAGAATTGGTTTATGTCAGGCATTTGGATATGACAGACAAAATTGACCCTTAATTTGGCATGAGAGACTAGGTCCATGACCGGAAACATGATATTAATAATTATCATCACGTGCTGATATTGCATGTTAGGACGACTGCCACCACCGCCACGTTCTTTTCTCGTCCCAGGTACGAGACTTTGTTTACCTCAGGTGTTCGAAAATCCCCGTTGGATTTGTATTCCGATCATAGAAGAGATGATTATTAAAAGCAGCGTGGGCGTATCATACAAGCTCTGGCGCGTCGGCACGGATATTGCTAGTGCATGCCAAGTATTTCGATACGGTGCTCGTTGATATCGATGATTCCTATGTTTTTTCGGGGTGAAAGCGTCAACAGTACCAGTCTCGCTATCTCTAAAGCACAGCGTGATGACACCAGTGAGAATGTTGGCGTGTTTATATCAGGCGTTTTGTACTAGATTTGTGGAGCATGAAATGGAAGATACTAGAATTTATTTCCCTGGACTGTTTTCAATTGAGTCCATGGAGCACATCTGGAATGACAGAGGGGACTCAACTTTAGCTCAGCCTGACTGCCTATAAAATGGCCAAATCTCTGACTCACTATCACCATCTCAATAGCACATTTTCATATCCGAATCATTCAGCATGAACACTACCGTCGCTTCTACCGCCGTCGCTGACACCCCTTCCATCGAATCTTCGCTGAGCGAAAGGTGTGTAAATTTACATGATAATCTCCATGACATTCGCTAATGCGTACTGTGTGCACTCACCAGTGTTGAGCTCAACAAATTTGTTGACGCTGCCGCCGCTGGCAACTCTAGGACCCTTGAGTTCAGCTCCAGTAACCTCGGCAAGGAGATCGACCTTTTGCTCACGTTCGAACCTCCGAAAGTCGGCAAATTATATGTCGACTTGTTCCCTGTTGTCTGGAGTGAGTGTTCGCAATGTTTATATTCACAACTCGTCTCATTTCATAATGTGTCGGCAGAGGTTTTATCTTTCAGCGCCACTGGCGTTAGCTTAGCCGATGTTGAGTACACTGCCGACACCGGATTTTTGTCCCTCAGATCAAGGCCGGCAACCGTGTCGCTGCCTCCAACGCGCAAAGCTGCCAGGTAAGCGCTCACTCGCTCGTGGTATATCCTAATATATGGCTCACCGTCAATCAACTCCAAGACTGGGCAAAGGTCACACTCATGAACAATGCGAATGGGAACGGACAATACTTCACCCCCGCTGTCGCTGGTACTCCTGGTGTCATGCAAGCCCTGAATGGAACCGGGCGCCCGGCCAACATGGGAATTGTATGATTCGATATGATCCATTGATTTCTCTCATTCTGGCTGACATGTTTTTCCAGGGATTCTTTAACGATGCCGGTACCAAAATGGAGCCTGCTCTCGTATGGAACAATATAGCGTACGTTTTCTTGCGTCTTTTCTTTTCTTTTCTTGACTTGACTTCCCAACTAATCACCTTTCGCTTTATGATCAACTAGTAACAAAAGCACGCTGTCTGTTCAACTCACTCCTAACTTGAAGATTTATGCCGTCAGCGACTACAAAGGTATGATACAAGCGGCCTCATGCACACCAGTACTCAGCTGACGGATGAATTGTAGCCACCCAATTGCTCAGGGAGATATTGAATCTCCTGTTTTGTTTGAGAAGAATCTCATTGCTCTCCCTTCGTTCACCGAGTGGACTGTGTCTATTGACCCAGGAACCGGCGAAGTCAAGATCACGGAGGCCTAGTCATCGAACTCTGTCGACGCTCGCTGCGAAAGTCGTTAAATGTAGTGTATCTGATCGTTCTTTGGACAATTTATGTTCTATGTTCAATGCCATCTCTACTTGTCTGAACTTTAAGCTGCTCCCCGAATGCGTATTACGAGTCCTATTACGTAGTAATAGACTCGTTCTTTAACCAGGGACCCCTGCTGTTGTCACAAAATCTATCTTCGATAACGTGATTTATTTTATAACGTGATGTGACCTTGTAACATTAAGCACGTGTTACTCAAAAAAGTGGCACCGACCGACCGATATGATACGATAACGATAAATAATAATATATTAATTTTTTTTGCGGCATGTGTTATAATCGCTGATTGGCTGATGTTGACAAATTGATTGATTAGGAGATCAGAAGGGGATAGAAGGCCCGAAAGTATTTCCTCTTTAGTTAATGTTTTCACATGATATTTATATTTAAATCCGGTCATATTTGGCCGCTCGGTTATTTCCGCTTCTATTGGTGGCACGAGGATATAGCCTTAGGCTCAAACATTTTCTTTTATGGATTGTATTGCACGTGGTGATTGTAGTCGCTCGGTTGACTCCAAATATTTTTTGCAGTGTGGGGCTATACAGACACATGAGGAAATCTGTTTCTTTCTTTCTCTTTCCTTCCCCCATCATTGTTGTCTCCCCATTGCCCTTGGGATATGTCTGCTTATTTTCTTGCATGTCTTTCTACAGTTTTATACTCTTGTTGGTGTTGATATGCAGTCCTACATAGTGTATATCCTTACTCAGCATTACAAAAAGTGACTGAGCACTGCATGACATACATATTAAAACTCTTCATTGACATGTTTGTTCACTCACAATTTTGAGTGAACAAAGAAATGTAGAACTTCAAAAATTATAGATAATAAAGAATATATATACATGAGTGCTTCAGCAAATTTAGAAAGGTATATGACCATCCTTTGTTTTTAAAATAGCCTTAACATGAATATCCATTGTGAATATAAAATCACATGGTGCTCAGTCACTTTTGTAATGCCAAGTAGCTGTTTGATCTGACTACAGTTTAGCAGTGTTTTTGGTGCAACATATTATTAGTCTTTTGTGTCATCAGTCAATAATTTCATATAGTCCTTACATGTATAACTGGCTTCTGTGTATATTGATAGTCTTATTTGTTGATAAATCTGGACCTAGAGAACAGATAATGTATCTCAGTCTAAAATAAGAGCAAGTTATGCCATTGATATATACCTAGAGAACAGATAATGTATCTACTAATCTATCAGTTCTACCGCAAGCGGTACATATAAAATGGGATGCATACCTCAGTCTAAAAATAAGAGTGACTGAGGTATGTTGCTCTGAGGGGAGATATTATATATCTCCCATAGAATAAAGGTCTATAGTCTACACAAATAAAGGGTGAAGGGGGATAATGGAATGACGGTTGGAATAAAAGCGAACAGCGTCTAAGGCGCCTTTGTCATGCCAGTGAATTCTCAACATTATTTACTGCTACTGTCTACAAAAAAAAATAGTATTTGTAAGTCTCATTCCAAGTCTATAGTTGTTATGATTTATATAATGATTGGTGTATTGATCCTTGAATACATGCTTTAAGATGTATCTGAACACTTAGATAAGATTGAATTTATCCTAAGTAAGATATCTAGTAGCATAATGGGTATCTCTAGACCTATGAAATAGATTGAGTAGTAAAAAATAAAGGTGGTCCTTCAGAGGGTGATTCAGCTGTAAGTGTAATGTTTTGTGCAATTTGTGGTTCAGAAGCTTGAAACTTTAATGAGTTCAAGTTTTATGAATATCTTGTGAAAGTTCACACAAAGAATGGGTAGTAAAATGAATTAAGATTCTTCTGGCCTCATTTGAACTCTCTTAAATACAGGAAAATATTTCTACAACTGTCAAGCATATTCTGTAAAGTTCTACACTACTAGTTTGTTATCTGGCCAAGGACTGATGCTTGTTTATTCTAAGTGGACTCTGCAATGCTCAGTTATTGGAGATGCTTAAACAGGCATTGCTTCCTTCTGCAATCTTGCTATTCATATTTAAAGGGGAAATCCCATGTAGTTTCAAGAAAAGAAAGTATCCACTATCTAGATGGATTAATTAACTACCTAAATGTGTATTGTACAGCCGATTTGGTCAGTTCTTTAAGAGAAGAGAATGAAACGGTCTTGGGCTGGAATTTTGGAATGAGGGCAAAGGGATCTACAGAATGCAAATATACTATAACAATAGTGCTATATGCACATTAAATTATATGTAGTGCTACATGTCAAATATATAATGTTGATTGTAATAGTTGACATGTGTTACCTATATGGGCACTGTTCAGCTGCTGATGATGTGTGTTCCATGCTGTGTACATGTTCTTCTCTTCATCAAATACTCTCTTTCTTTGATGATGATCTTCTTCTGCATTGTCTTCAGTGAGTCTGCTTCATGTTTCTGATTGGATTTGTTTTGATATCATTGTATAGCAATACAATTTGTTTCAATGTGAGGCCATAGAAGTTGCCTACCTTCTCTTCTATCAATGTCAATGCCTTTAGCACAATGCTTTATTGATGCAGTATTGTCCTTGTTCACATACTACAAAGGACATAGTGACCCATACTATGTCTCCAGTCTTAAATGCCACTGGTTTGACATGTTTCATGCTGTTATGTGGTGATATCTTTTTATCATCTTTGGTTTTCTTGTTGTACCATGAATGCAGTTGCTTGACAAACACCTATGTAGTAGTTGTCATCCTGTCAACAATGTCTTCAGCTAGTGGATAATGTTTTGTTAATATAATAGCACAAACTTACATTGAATTCTGACATTGCAGTTGATTCTTTCACATTGTGCTGTGCATCTGTGTGCACCTGCTCCAATGTGGCCTTGGCCTCTATCAAGTCATAGCTGGGGTCCATGGACTGTGGTTGTTGTCTGGATGTTTGTATTTTTGTGATTCTGTCATGTATATGTTGCTATATTATATGACACCTTTGTTTTCTTCTTTTTAACCTCTTCCTTACTGTGAACAATGAAACTTGGTGTATTCAAACTTGATATTATGTCCTCAGTATTTGACTATATTTTTATATTCTGTAGTATCTTGTACCTGTTTTGTATCCTTTTTTTTCTGTTCTTTGGACTTTGATATATTGTTCACTCCAATAATTGAATAGACATTTTGGCAGGTAGACTATTTCTTTCTGTAATGTTTGGTTGTGCCTAACAAGAATATTTGTTAGTGTTTCAGCATATTTGAAATCTGTATAGTCCTATTGCTGTGATCTGTAACTTTAATGTGTTATGTCTCTACTAATGATACCATTTGCCAAGGACAAATACAATCAATAACCGAGTACTGTTTCTTTTCTAAGTCAATGACTGCTATAGTGATGGAGCCAAAAATACAGAAAGAGACAGCAATGGTGTCAACAGAAAATGTGGTGTGTATGAGGATGCATTGGCTGCCTGTCAGTGTGGTAGGAATATATTGAAAAAACTCTACTAACCTGAAGTTCAAAATGTTTTAAAATTCTCCAGATATTGCAATAAAAAGCCAATGCTGCAAAAACTGAGCTAATGTTTAATACGTCCTATTTATAATAGAACTCTTATCTTTAGTCTGAAATTCCTCTTGCTCAGTAGAACACATGAAAGTGTATAGAGCTGTTTGAAATTGAAGCAGTAGTATTGTAACCAAAGAGTTACCGGTGGAGAAGAAGAAATCACTTAAATTTACTCAAGAATTCAATTCTTTTATTCACAATGGTTTCATGAGCCCATCTGATAAGCTTTGCATGCACTCTGAATTGTGTTCTCTGTGTGATTCAGAGTTCAACTCTTTCACTTGCACACATCAATTACTTACATCACTTTTGCTAATTCCTCTCTAACTCATTCCCCACTTACTAATTTTTCCCTTTTGTTAAGATGTATAGTTCATAAAAAATATATTCCCCAAACTAATCACATTCTTTGGACACACCTATGACTGTCTGCTGTTCAACTCCTCATTTGACCATTTGACTTATTCCCTTTATGTAAGTTTGATGTTCTGTTTGGATCTAAGGCTGACAGAGGTGGATTCAACAATTTAGTACCATTGATAATATAAAAATAACAATTATATAATATATTTTTCTTTAGGTTCTGGTACAAATACTATAATTGCCAATGCTGAGACTCAAAGAATACAGTGTAAAAATAAAAAGGACTCGTAATGCCGGGCAAAGCCTCGGCCCACAATACAAGTTCA
>JAJIRX010000804.1:0-90811 GCA_023853785.1 Psilocybe azurescens | reverse complement strand
TCAAACATGTAATGTTGATTGTAATAGTTCAACATGTGTTTTACCTATATGGGCACTGTTCAGCTGCTGATGAACATAATGTGTTCCATGCTGTGGTACATGTTCTTCTCTTCATCAAATACTCTCTTTCTTTGATGATGATGATCTTCTGCATTGTCTTTGATGAGTCTGCTTCATGTTTCTGATTGATTTATTTTGATATCATTGTATAGCAATACAATTTGTTTCAATGTGAGGCCATAGAGTTGCCTACCTTCTCTTCTATCAATGTCAATGCCTTCAGTACAATGTTTATTGATGCAGTATTGTCCTTTTCACATGCTACAAAGGACATAGTGACCCACTATGTCTCCAGTCTTAAATGCCACTGGTTTGACATACTTCATGCTGTTATGTGGTGAGTATCTTTTTATCATCTTTGGTTTTCTTGTTACATGCTATGAATGCAGTTGCTTGACAAACACTGTGTGGTAGTTGACATCCTGTCAACAATGTCTTCAGCTAGTGGATAATGTTTTGTTAATATAATAGCACAAACTTACATTGAATTCTGACATTGCAGTTGATTCTTTCGCATTGTGCTGTGCATCTGTGTGCACCTGCTCCAATATGGCCTTGGCCTCTATCAAGTCATAGCTGGGGTCCATGGACTGTGGTTGTTGTCTTGATGTTTGTATTGTTTGTGATTCTGTCATGTATATGTTGCTATATTATATGACACCTTTGTTTTCTTCTTTTAACCTCTTCCTTACTGTGAACAATGAAACTTGGTGTATTCAAACTTGATATTATGTCCTCAGTATTTGACTATACTTTTTATATTCTGTAGTATCTTGTACCTGTTTTGTATCACTTTTTTTTCTGTTCTTTGGACTTTGATATATTGTTCACTCCAATAATTGAATAGACATTTTGGCAGGTAGACTATTTCTTTCTGTAATGTTTGGTTGTGCCTAACAATAATATTTGTTAGTGTTTCAGCATATTTTGAAATCTGTATAGTCCTATTGCTGTGATCTGTAACTTTAATGTGTTATGTCTCTACTAATGATACCATTTGCCAAGGACAAATACAATCAATAACCAGTCTGTTTCTTTCTAAGTCAATGACTGCTATAGTGATGGAGCCAAAATACAGAAAGAGACAGCAATGATGTCAACAGAAAATGGTGTGTATGAGGATGCATTGGCTGCCTGTCAGTGTGGTAGGAATATATTGAAAAACTCTACTAACCTGAAGTTCAAAATGTTTTAAAATTCTCCAGATATTGCAATGAAGCAGCTAATGCTGCAAAAACTGAGCCAATGTTTAATAGAATCCTATTATTGCATAATAGAACTCTTATCTTTAGTCTGAGAATTCTCTTGCTCAGTAGAACACATGAAAGTGTATAGAGCTGTTTGAAATTGAAGCAAGTAGTATTGTAACAAAGAGTTATTGGTGGAGAAAAAGAAGAAATCACTTAAATTTACTCAAGAATTCAATTCTTTTATTCACAATGGTAGTTCATGAGCCCATCTGATAAGCTTTGCATGCACTCTGAATTGTGTTCTCTGTGTGATTCAGAGTTCAACTCTTTCACTTGCACACATCAATTACTTACATCACTTTTGCTAATTCCTCTCTAACTCATTCCCCACTTACTAATTTTTCCCTTTTGTTAAGATGTATAGTTCATAAAATATATCCCACCAAACTAATCACATTCTTTGGACACACCTATGACTGTCTGCTGTTCAACTCCTCATTTGACCATTTGACTTATTCCCTTTTAGGTAAGTTTGATGTTCTGTTTGGATCTAAGGCTGACAGAGGTGGATTCAACAATTTAGTACCATTGATAATGTAAGAAATAACAATTATATAATATATTTTTCTTTAGGTTCTGGTACAAATACTATAATTGCCAATGCCGAGACTCAAAGAATACAGTGTAAAAATAAAAAGGACTCGTAATGCCGGGCAAAGCCTCGGCCCACAATACAAGTATGTATTCAAGGGTCCCCCTATCTGCTTTTCGTTGTGAAATGTGACGAGTGACAAGTGAAAAGTCGAGAGAGGCGACGGTAGATGTGGACATGGGTACGGACGTAGGTGTGTTGGACATGTAGATCGAATGTGCAAGAAACGAGGACAAGACATTTGTCCGCTAGCGCCACCAGCATGCTACGAGTAGTTGTGGTTGTGGGAGAAGGCGAACGTTGAGCACGAGCGCTAATGTAAGCCGCCGCGATGCCACGCCGCATTTGAGATGAGCCCAAGTTATTATATGCCGCGAAATCGGATGCCACACCAATTAGTTACCGACTTTATCTTTGCTCTCTATAGTACCCTCAATTTTTAGAGTATAGGCAAGGCAGAGAGTAGAGAGGAGGGGCAGCAGTGTGTGGCAGTGTGTGGATGGGGGTGGGGATGAGGATGCGTTAGACATACATCTGGATAGATCGGAAAGGCATGAAATGGGAGGGGCGGCCGTTTTGCTTGTGCGCGGGCATGTGCTTGAGCTTGAGGTATGAGTGTGGAGTGAGCGGTGGTTGTGATCGAAGATGGAAGGGGAGATCGAGATATGAAGGGGAGGGAGGTGGAGGTGGAGGTCTGGAAGGGTATTCAACCGATGTGCGATGCCATTGTGAGGGACGCAGTTGCTGGCGGACTTGCAAGAAAGGGAGATGGATCATGGATGACGAATAGACTGATAAGAGGAAGCGTTGGAGACAAGACATACGGATGGAAGCATCAACGGGACTAGTAGCACTGTAGCAGTGACGGCGTATATGAGAGTTGGCATGGCAGTTTGAGAGCGATGACGAAAGAGACATTCGGCAGAATCAAGCTGGACTTGAACGACACAAGCTTGGATCGAGCACAAGTACGTCAATACCGATAGAATGACATAAACAGCCAGAATTTTCCGATCATGATCTCTATGCCCACGCTTCTCATTTCTCCTTGTTGCTTGCTTCAGAAAAACGATATAGATACATACATATGTTGAGAGTAAACGCGCACATTCCATTCCCCCTGACCCAGACATACTCTAAGCGCCCGCACCCAAGTCAAATGTGCTCGCCCACCCACCCATTCGAGTTCGAGTTCGAGTTCAAGGACACGATGAACATTTGAATCCAAATTGATTTCGAATCTCGATTGATACCAACGTCCACAAAAACAAATCCTGTAAATAAACCGCCTAGGTACTCGTAATGCAAAAAAGGAAAAAAAGAAAAGCATAAAATGGGATGAGAAACGTGCTTAAAGGAGGAAGCAAGAAAGAAAGATTAGGATAAGGCGAAGATAAGATAACGCGTAACGTAACTGTAACGTAATATAACATATCGTTTCATTTTTAAATAACAAAAGCAGTAATTTGTGGTGGTGGTATGATTCGTTTAAACTTGATCATCTTGTATCCCGTAACCGTAACCCTGGACGTGGGAATTGAGAAGTGAGAAGTAAGAATCGAGAAGTGAGGTATCGGAACATGAAGGGGGAATCAAGGCCGGTAAGAAGGGTGGAAAATGTCGAAGAAGACACGACGACCACCATAAAACCTCCAAAACAAGCAGGAAAAGGAAGTGAACTCCATGAACAAAACAAAAAGCGAAGACGAGAAAAACAGGGAGAAAAATCCTGATCCTGATCCCAATAAGAATCTCCTCAACCTCAAACCCCCTCCACCCTCTCCAACCGCTCCAACCGCTCCTCCAACCCGCGCCCGAGCCCCGCGCGCTCCCACTCGCCACCGCCCACATTATCCAGCATCGCGATACTGTCCCGCTTCCCCGCATGCGTCACGCCGCCCTGCGGCCCCAGTGTCGCGCCCAGACTTTGCGGGAGCGGGAGCGGGAGGGGCAGGGACAGGGACGCGGAGGGCGAGTGCGACGCGGGCGCGGAGAACAGGGGATGTTGATGATGCTCGGCGCCGCGCTCGCGCTCCCGTTCTGGTTCTGGTTCTGATTCTGATTCTGGTTCTGGTGCACATTGCCATGTTGTTCCACCCCACCCCCCACTCAGCGCACTGATCACATTCAGCCCGCTCACCCCGGGAATATGCGGCGGCGGCTCCACCAAACTCGCCCCACTAGTTAACGACACGAGACTCTGCGTCGCCGCGGGCGTCGCGCTGAGCAGGTCCGCGTACGACATGAACGAGAGGCGCTTCTTCGCGATGTGCAGCGGGGACGGCGGGTGCGATTGCTGCTGCTGCTGTTGGTTGGAGGAGTACGGGGAGAGCGGCTGGGACGAGGGCTGCGAGTGGGCGGAGAGGGGCGGGGAGAGGGGCGATATGGGCGATAGCGGTGACAGGGGCGATAGTGGCAACGGAAGAGGCGTGTACGGCGACGACGGGGACGACGCAGTCGACGCGATGATGCTCGGCGACGTCGTCGATGAGGTCGATGTGGAGGGCTGCAGCGGGATCAGCCCGGGCCCAGGCGACGATAACGATGATAACGATGGCAGATCGTCCAGGGCAGCAACCTTGATCGATGGCGCCGCGGTGCTGGGGTTGGTGTTGGTGGCATCAACATCAGGCGAAGCCGTAGACGACACGCGCGTGATCGTGGCCGACGTGTCCGCAGATTGCGGCTGCGGCCTCGGTGGGGACGCCGATCCTGATCCTGATAGCGATCCCGCCCCGGCTGCGACGGCGACGCGGCGACAGAAAGCGGGGTAACAGGTACAGGGAGATGCTGCTACTGCCTCCGAGCACAACCCCACCCGCACCCGCACCGCCCATGTTCTGCAGCCCGAGCACCGAGGTCGGGCTGGCGATGGCTCCGCGGCTGCCCAGCGGGCTCGGGCTGCGGCTCCTGAAGCTGCCTATCGGGCTCGCGAACCCACTCCCGCTGCCCCCGCCCCCAAAGAGCGACATCGACGCGGGCGCGACGACGGACACCTGGTCCGCGAACAGCGTGAGGCCGTCGTGGAAATGCGACTCGGAGGTCGAGGTTGAGGACGCGGGGAAGGCGGACGAGGCGTCGAGCGTGCTGAGCACGGCGGCGGCGCTGTCGAGCACGGAGGGGACGGACTGCTCGAGGGTCTCGGTGCCTTTGGCGCGCGGGATGCGGTGCGGATTGGGCGGGTGGTGGTGGTGGTTGTGGTGGTGATGCGATGAGGACGGCGGGGACGGGGGCACGAGGGGCTCGATGTCGCGCTCGAATATCGCGGAGGAAGAGGAGTGTCTGTGGGTTGGGTGGGGTGGGTGTGTTAGTTGGAGTAGTGTAGTGGGTCAGGGGGATGTGACGTACATGGATGTGGGAGACGAGGGGATGGAGCTGGGGCTGCGAGATCCCAGGCGGGGGTCCGTTGTGCGCAGGTGCTGGGATGTTCTGCGCGGCGAGACGAGCGCGCTGTTCGATGTCATATGCTTCAGCTCCGGGGTCACTACACGACGTCAGTGCTCTCAACACGGTGCCAGCAAACCACGACACGTACGATGCAGGGTTTCTTTCGTCGCCATCGTCCTTGTGTCTTTCTTTCTTAGAGTATAATGGATGAGAAAAGGAGAACAGATGGATGATGTTTGAAGATGAAAGAGAGAGATTTGGTTGGTTGCCGTTTTGTGAATCTGAAATCATCGACCCCGAGCATTTACGTAATCCTTCCTCTGCATTCTTTTTTGAGTCACGCGGTGCGGTCGATCTGTGGCGGTTCATTCTCCCCGCCCATGTACGCAGACTGCGCTACTTGTCGCTTCTATTTGTCATTTTACCTGCGCTATGTGTCTGCCTATCTATGTCATTCTATCGGTATTGGCGTACTTGTGTTCGATCCACGCTTATGCCGTTTAAGTTCAGCTTGATTCTGCCGAATGTGACACGGGAGGAGTCGGAGAATGAAAAGGCAGGACGAAAAGAAAACGCATGCGTAGCTTGTTCAGTCAACAATTGTTTGCACCGATCAGCACATCAGGCCGAGCACGGTTCGATTTCTGATTGAATTCGAACTAGAACTCGAACAGCATCATGGCCATGTTTGGCGGGTGAGTGCTGGGCTGCCCCTTAAATACATATGTGCCAACAGCTATCATAGTCCATTTTCGTTTCTTAGTCATACACGTGCTATTATCTGCAAATAGTAGACCACTTTCAAATTTTTGTGTGTGCGCCTTTGTAACGTTATAATACCAAAAAGAGCTGTTTGTACCAAACAAAGGCGCACATGAAAATTTGAAGGTGGTCTACTATTTTGCAGATAGCTGTAATTACATATGCTTCCATTGCATTTACTTTGCACTGCTGTCCGCAGTCTGCCACAGTCCATAGTTTGCATACCTTGCCATACATTTTGCATAGCCTCATAGATGTTCTAACATACTATAAGTACTGCTCATATGTTGTAGATATTCCTTAGCTTCAACTTAGTTTAGTTTGAGTCCTGACAACAGCCTTGCATTGTTTCTGACAGCATCAGTAGAGATTCAATGGAGGATCATCGCGTAAAGATCATTCAGAGCCAGTCATCGACCCTGCCCTGCGCTCTGTCAGTCCCTTCTTTGCTCTCGCCCTTCCCTCCGCTTACATAGCCCCTCCCACCGCAGTTGGCATCAAGTCCACTCCCTGATAAGAACGACAGCCGGCTTGTCAATCACCCGCCCACCTCAGATCATCCGTCGTCCATGCCCCTTCCTGTCGAGCAGTTCCAGATGTCTTCTCCGTTCGTCTGTCCAGTTTGGTAGGAGACCAGTCTTTTTAACGTCTCGGGGTTCGACAGAGGCTTTGACACCCTCCCCACCAACAACAGGACTAACGGGAACAGCAACACCCACCGGCCCCACTGCGCGCCCTTGCCCCCTCCCCCAGGCGCTGCTTCAACTGCTGCACCACCTTCACGTCCACCTGGCGCAAGTCGGATCTGAGCCCTGGAAAAGATGTACGTTTTTCTCTTCTTCTTTCCTTGTTGTTTCGTCCGTCCTGCCTTCTTTGTTCTTTGTTCCGTATTGGTTATTTGGTATTCGTACCTGTCCCCTTTCGGTGCACCTCGCCCCTGCTGCACCTCGCCTCTCTTCCTTCTCCCTCTCTTCTTCCTTATTCCACATCTATACCCACCCAGACCAACACTGACCCCCTCCCCTAGCTCTGCAACAAATGCGGCCTCTTCGAAAGGGCACACTCGCGCCCGCGCCCGGACACCTCCACCCTCCGCGGGCACACCCCGGCCAGCGCGAACCAGCTGCCGCCCATCGCGCACGGGGCGGCGGGTACCACCAGTACCACCACCAGAACATCACGCTGCTGAACACGGGCGGCCTCGGGGCGCAGTGGGCGGAGCGCCAGGGGAGTATGGAGGGCCCGGGGGCGCGGGCGGGCTGACGCACGCGGGGAAGAGGGAGAGTATCGCGATGCTGGATAATGTGGGCGGTGGCGAGTGGGAGAGCGCGGGGCTCGGGCGCGGGTTAGAGGAGAGGTTGGAGAGGTTGGAGGAGAGGGTGGAGAGGTTGGAAAGGGCGGAGGATGTTTGGAGGTGAGGGGTTCTTTTAATTGGGGATCAAGATCAGGATTTTTCTCCTGTTTTTCTCCCCCGCCGCTTTCGAGTTTTTTTTTCATGGATTTCACTTTCTTTCCCTGCTTGTTTTTGAGGTTTATGGTCGTCGTTGTGTCTTCCTCCATATTTTTCCCCCCTTCTTACTCGCTTTGCTTCCCCCTTCCCGTTCCGATACCTCACTTCTCGATTCTCGCTTCTTCCAGGGTTACGGCTACGGGATACAAGATGATTAAGTTTGAACAAATCATACCACCGCCACGAGTTTCTGCTTTTTTATTTAAAAATGAAACGATATTATATTACGTTACGTGTTATCTTATCTTCGCCTTATCCTGATCTTCTTTTTACGTTTCGCATCCAATTTTTTTTGCTTTCTTTTTCCTTCTTAATTGCGAGTATTTTGGCGGTGTATTTACGGGATTGCTTTTGTGGACGTTGGTATCAATCGAGATTCGAAATCAATTTGGATTCAGATATTCATCGTGTACCGTATACTTGAACTCAAAGAGGTGGGAGTATGGACGGGGCGAACATGAACCTAGAGAAACCAAATACCAAACCTCAGAAATTCATACCCATGCAAACAAAAAGCATACAACGCACGCACTAATGCACGTCCTCCTCCAATTAATATTCCATCCCAGCATACCAATCCACGACCGACGACGGGCCATACTCCTCCTCCATCTCCTGCACGCAGCCTTCTTCTCTCCCTTCAGCAGCTCTATCACACGTCCGCAGTCCACTCCTCATACTCCTACCCGCGTCCTTCTTGCAGTTAGCACTGTAATCACTGGAACAGACGCTGCCCAACTCCATGTGCGCAGGCATCATGTGGTGCTTCATGAACAGGAACACGATCACGTAGGACGTGGGCAGACTGGCGTGCCGGCCTGGTCTATTTACAAAGGGCCATGAAAATTCGCAGCCAATATTCCAAAATGCCAACAACGACATATCTGCGATGTTAAATCCCACTACAATTGGAAGAATAAAGCTACCAGATGTCAGCGAAAAATCCTTGATTTACAAAATCAATTCGAGGGTTCGTGAAAGAGCTAAAGGAGAAAGGGGTGGTCCAGAAAAGAGAGCTTTGGGATATCAAGGTTAACGCGTGCAAGTGCGAAGAAGAAGTGCAAAAGCAGCTTGACATACAGATCGAGTCCACCAAGAAAGAGCTATTTACTGCCGCTGTTGTCCTCGTCGACCACGAGCATTTACGTAATCCTTCCTCTGCATTCTTTTTTTGTCACGCGGTGGGTTTTACGGCTCCGAAACGTCGATCTGTGGCGGTTCATTCTCCCCGCCTCCCATCTACGCAGACTGCGCTATTCGTCCCTTCTATTTGTCATTTCTTCTGAGCTATGTGTCTGGCTATCTATGCCATTCCATCGATATTGGCGTACTTGTGTTCGATCCACGCTTATGCCGTTCAAGTCCAGCTTGATTCTGCCTAATGTGTCTCTCGTCATCGCTCGAAATCTGCCATGCTAACTCCCATATACGCCGTCACTGCTACAGTGCTACTAGTTCTGCTGATGCTTCCATCTGCATGTCTTGTCTCTAATACTTCCTCATATTGATCATAGATCACCCGCCAGCAACTACGTACCTCACAATTACATTCTATCTCCGTTGAATACCCTTCCAGACCTCTACCTCCCTCATCTCTTGATATCCCCTTCCATCCCCTATCACAGCGCCCAAGCTCGATCCCAAGCAAATGCCATCTCCTCATCCCATGCGATATCTATCCGCATTTCCAACGCACCCACATCCGGCCACATTCAGATTCACATGCACCCCGCCTTCTACGTTCTGGTTTCCATACACAATGGAGAGTAGAGAAAAGGGGGTTATAGCATATATTTGTTTGCAGTGTGCTTAGGCGTGTGTGTGCCGCGCGTAGTAGCTTGCGAACTTCGCGCAGCCATGGATCCAGATTCTATCTTTATCAAGGCATCGCATCGCATCTGATGCGCAGCGCTCATGCCCCCTCTCACCGCCTACTCCTTACTCATACCTCACCCTCAAGCCCGCGCACAAGCAAAGCAGACGGCACGCCCATTTCATGGTGCCCCGCTCTACCCATATGTATGTCCAATGCACCCGCATCCGCATCCGGTCACTGCCACGCACTTCTCTCTACTCTCTGCGTTGCCTACACCCTACAATCGAGGGTGCTGTAGAGAGCAGAAAGGGATATGGCATCATAGCTTGACTTAGCCCAACGCCCAACATTTCTTTCCTCCCGTGGTACACTCTAATTCTATTGAACTTTGACTCTGTCTCTGCCTGGGCGCCTGTTCACCCACTTCCGGCCTTTTCCTCCTTATTCATGCTATAATCACTGCAAGCTGCAGGCGCTTGATCGCGCCCGATCTCGAGCTCAGGCTCACATTCAAACTCAAACACGAGCAAAATGCAAATGCCATGCCTCATTTCATGCGAGATATCCACATGCGCAACACACCTACGTCCATACCTATATCCACATCCACTGTCGCCTCTCTCCGCTTTTCACATTTCACAATGAAAGCAGAGATGGCGGCTCGTGAATAGATATCGATCGACGTGGCTGCTTTGCGCATGTGTTAAGTATATTACGGTGTCTTGAAATGGGGCATCGCATCGCATTTCAGCTCAGCACTGAGCGCTCAGTCCAGTCAACTCGGCGAATGCATTTTACGACCATCGATTAATTAACTAGAACCAACAACCATATGAATTGCCCGCTCTCGGTCGAGTGCGGCTACCCAGACACACAGACATGCCCTGCTCTGCATGTGCGTCTATTTTTCTTACCTGGTGTGCACGCGCACGACTCGGAGCCTGCTGGCAGGCGATATGCCGCACCCCACCTTCTCTTTACAGTAATGCACAGACATGTATATACGCCCGCCCGATTCATCCCCGCCGCCCTCCAACCCCCAACCTCGTCTCCTATCATGATCATAATGCATTTCAGTCAGTCTTGGTCTCGGTCTCGGTCTCTGCCTCGGTCTCATAAACAGAAACAGAAACAGAAACAGAAAGTGTGTCGCCCAGCTGTCGAGGAAGCGGGGCGTCGCACAAGCACACGTAACGTTAAAATGACACAGCGCATGGCGTGGCGAGCTGCAGTGTAGCTCGCTTTCCGATTCTCATTCCCATTCTCACGACTTCGACTTCAACTGGGTCTAGGTCTGGGACTGCGACTGCGATGCTTGCTTACTTGGTCACTGAAAGAAAAACATCAAACGGTAACGACATTGCACGTGTACATTAAACTGTGGGTAGACCATTGATTTTTCTGACTCGATAAAACGCAGCGTGGCATGGCACAGCACGGTGTGCATCCAAGGCTCAGCCCAGCAAATTCTCACTTGATCTATACTGTCGAATGTCGTCCATATCTCTGTTAGACGCCCCGGTCGACCTAGCGTCCATACAGTCATCCGTCGTCATCGGTCCAGTGCTAGTGGGAGAGTAAATGCGAATTGCGCACTATCCCACCTTTACGACTGATTTATGTTTATGTGTAGTGTTCTGTGGTATTTGACTCCAGTAGTACATCATAATGAGATATCTTGGAGCGAGCAGGCAGACCCTGTCCCGCCTCTCCGTATTTCAATCGTACGCGTACCCAACGAAGCATAGCGTCAGCATACCAAAAGCAGTGAGCAGTGAGTAAGCAGCAGCAGCAACACTCGAAGAAGCATCCCACTGCGACGCAGGATGATTCGCGTTTGAGCACTGATATGTTAAATATCCAACTCTCCTTCAAGTTCTTGACTGGGCGGTGTGAAGCACCAGTCGGATTAAATAGTAAAGCATTTCTGCCTCCGTATGGCCAGTTACGCACAATAAGCCGAACATCCCCAAGTCATAAATACCGCGCTGGGGCTTCCATCAAGATCCAAAATGGTCTAATCCCAAAATGACGGCGGCTGGGGTAGCATTTATAATGTGGGTCTGTGGGTCTGTGGGTGTAATGACCAAGATATAAACTCACGAGTCCATACCCACGCCGCAGTTCTTTTCCTTTTCTTCCCTCAAGCTTGGCTTCCCAGAACCTGGGCATCTATTGTCGTCCACATCCGAACAAACCGCATTTCGCACGGAAGAATGTCCGCACTCAATCAGAAGATCTTCCTCACAAGGGAGCTTTACTCGAGTATAGTCGTTTCGGTCTCGGTCCGTTGTGATTTTGATTTCTCCCCCTTTGCGTCGCAATTCTACAGAGCCACCTAGCCATTGGCTAACACGGAACGTGCTATAGGATCAGACGATCTCATTGACATTGCCAACCGCCTTTTAGCGACACAGCCCTCCCGAATATTGTCCACCTTTCCTGCCCATTTGAGAGAGGATATCGTTATGCTCCTCGTGAACTGTATGTTGAGCCATACGGTCGGAATTCCCGTGGTAGAATGCACATGAATAATCCCCCAAAATTAAAAAAGAAACCGATAGTCACCCAAGATCGCCCTGGAGAAGAGTGGCGCTCTGAATCTAACCCGTATGAGCCTGAACATACTCTCAGTAGAAACAATAGTCCGAAGTAGGTTTTGAATTGATGTTTACGAGAAAGTATTAAAGACATGACTGGGTGGCGGAAGTGGGGAATTGACGATTATACCGGTCGAACCCAACAAGGCAAGCAACGAGCACAAGCTGGACATCAACGGACACCATAGGTCTGCGTTAATCCGAGAACCTATCCCTTTTCCTCCAGTCGGAAAAGGCAAGGGAAAACTATGCACTCTGACGAAACAAGTGAAGTCAAGGTGAGCCATCTACTCCTAGATGATCGATGCGATGTACGTTGGCATCGCAGAGCTAAAAACAGTCCTGCTGTTAGTCCAAAAGACAATGATAATGATCAAGTATAAACAATCCACACCGACAAAGAGCCTTGCCAGTCATTCTTGTCAAAGATGAAACGGCGATTTGCTTTACGGCCGGGCTTGAGAAGATGTTATGGATGGAGGAAGAAAGGCAGTTGCAGTTTAGGCTTATAGGCTTATCTCTGCAATCAGTTATGTATGTCAGCCGACAGATCTATTTGACAATGTGTGAGTATCTGTGAAGTATTTTTAATCTGCTCACCACAGTTTGTACATTGTTGTTCCAATTCATACCGCCATTTTGGTGTGATAGTTATCGCTGTCAAATTGGCGTGCCTAGCTTATATTCATTCAACTAAAGTCTTGACTCCTTGGTTGGAGCCAGTCCCCCCATATCATGCTAGCACCACCAGTCGACTCCTCCTGCAATGCATCCTGGACTCATCTCACTGCTTATTGTAAGCGTTGCCTGGTTGACTTTCAAGCTGATACGTATTGGTCGGCGAGACAAAACATTACCACCGGGCCTCCAACACTCCCGATTCTGGGGAACATACATCTACTACCGTTCCAATTTACATTCATTAAGTTTGTCCCGCCATTCCTTTCTTTGCCTTGACCTTATCAAGCTCATCATCATACGATGAACCAGATTCTCTGAATGGGCCACAGTATATGGCGGAATTATGTCGGTATGTGCTTTCTTTGTCGAACCAAGCAGGGTAACGAAGCTGATGTAGTTGACGTAGCTCAAAGTTGCAAACGGAACCATCATTGTAGTGTCAGATATGGCCATTGCGAAGGAGCTCCTCGATGATCGCGCAAGCGAGACAGCGTCTCGACCTTACCTATACGCCGTGGATGTCGTCACTGGCAACAATTACTTCTCTTTAGCGAAGGATGGTAAATATATCCTTGGCTTCAACGCGGGGTCACTTGAAACTGAGCTCCGTAAAGATAGTCTCCTCTGGCGAATGGGTCGTAAGGCGATCCAGCCGTTGCTGACTCCGCAAGCTGTGCAGGCACACCTTCCTGTCGCTGAAGCAGAAACCACGCAGCTGTTGTATGATATTTTACGTGATCCTGAGGTACAGATCCACCTTCAGTACATTTATCGCCTCTATGACGTCGATGTCACTACTATAGGAGATTTATTTCCATGCATCTCGCACTACCCTATCCTTTATAACATCTGTGGTATTCGGAAAGCCTACACCAAGATACGATTCACCAGATGCCACGTTATTCCGTGACTACATGCGACATTTTTCGAGTATGATGTCACCTGCGGCCGCTCCTGTCGACCTTGTTCCGTTTCTCAAGTATGTTCCCGAGCGATGGGCACCTTGGAAGCAACTTTGGCGGGAGACACGGAGGCTACAGCGAGCGCTTTACTTTTCACTTCTTGAGTACGCCGAGAACAAGGATGACAGCGGGTCTGGGAGCAAGACTTTTATACAACAAATTCTAGATCGACAAACAGACCTTAAATTAAGTCGTGAAATGATTGGGTAGGTTCCATCTATGAATTGTGCTTGGTTGTCACTTAGCCGTTTCAAACTCGATAGTTACACTGGCGGAATTCTTTTGGATGCAGGGGCAGACACCATATCGTCGTTTATACAATCTTTGGTCCTCTGCCTCATCAAGAATCCGGCCATTATGCGAAAGGCTCAAGCCGAGATTGATAGTGTGATAGGAGACTCGAGACTTCCGGTTTACAGCGATATCCAAGATCTTCCGTACATTCAAGCAATGATAAACGAGGTTTGACAAAACTTGATTGAGTGCTCTCTGTTAAAATGTTGACCAATCATCGTAACAGACGCACCGTATGAGGCCCGTTGTACCCCTTGGTGCTCCGCATGCAGCAATCAATGATTGTAATGTGAGTGACTCAGAGCGCGTCTGTTACATCTTCGTCTTTGCTCACGGAACTTTAGTATCGAGGATATACCATTCCTAAGGGTGCCCCAATTCTCCTTAATATATGTAAGTCCTGTTGACAGAATATTCAAGTTATGTTCGGCTCATAACACTTGAAGGGGGATATTCCACAATCCAAGTATGCATTGTTTCTTCAAGTACGTACATATTGACAATTTTGACAACCTATGCAAAGATCTTTTGAACGCCCGGACGAATTTTGGCCCGAACGCTACCTGTTGACCCCTGACGGAACAATTCCTGGGCTTGACAAAGGCTATACTATCCGCCCTACACTTCAATTTGGAAGCGGAAATGTAAAAAATGACTTTTTAACTACTGTTGAATTAAGAGCTGACACTGTTCAATTTTTCAGCGGATCTGTCCAGGAATACACCTCGCCAATACTAATTTGGTATGATTCCTTGTCATTGGCCTTCACTCTTGTGTCATAACCTCGAATTGTAGAGTCTTACTGTCATGCGCCTTCTTTGGGCATTTGATTTTGCTCCCTTAGACGTTTCAAAGCTGTCGATTTCTCAACCCATAGCCTGGAGTATGGATGAGGAATATGTTGATGTCAGTACATATCTTTCTTACTTGCCCATCGCAACTCTGAATCAAGTTACAGGGCATAATTTTCAGTCCTAAGCCTTTTAAGTGCAAAGTCACCCCACGAGGCAAGAATAAGACTGATATTATCGAAGAGTACTATAAAATCAACGCAGACTCCGGTTACTCTCAGTGATACATGCATTACATTCACTGCGTCTATGTTTATGAGCAATATTCTACAAAGAAAAGAATTTTATGTCTGTCTATACAGTAGAATGTATAAAATGACCCTGATTTCCCCGTTGATTCCGCAGTTTGCGCGCCATTGTTGAATCTGGTGAACACCAAGGTTATATGCCACGTGGCTGTGCCACATTACTTAGGCCGGTCTTTAGTCGAAGAGACTCTCGCCGTATACTAGTCTGGTGTGAGCCGCCAGAACGTGAGATTATATTAGATACTATAGATAGTATCAGCGGCTGTGCACGGTTTATGTGCTAGCGCGCTTTCGTAGTTAAGAAGAATGCACTTGCCAGCAACGCTATACTGCGTGGCTGCTCGACGATCATTCTGCGAGCCTTTCCAGACACGAGCTGATAGGGTTATGGTATTTGAAATCTCAAACACAAGGAAAAGGCTTCATTTGACCAATCATATCTGTACGGTTCAGAAGGCGTCTATAACATGATGAACTTGTGACCTATGCACACATCATGTGGAATTTCTTCAGGTCTCTTCACAGCTGAGTTTGTGATAACTTATAGGCTTAATTTAACACATGAAATATATGAATACTAACTGGGCATTATTCACTGTTTCAAAGAAAAGATTGTAGCCGGTAAGCCTGATATTGACAAGGACTACTTCTAGGAGGTGGGGTGTTTCTCTCTAACTAATCGCTCAAAAATAATACTAAAAGATATACACTCCATCCTTCACATTTACCGACTTCCTAGTTCAAATACACGACTTCCGATCCTTCAACAGAAGATCCCGTAGCTTTGGTACTCCGCGACGGAGGTGAAGACGCATGTCCCAGTCGTGTCAGTGTCGAGCCTTTGGATGACCCCTCCCTGTTGGTTATTCTGAGGGTACAAACTAACATGGCAGTTACCCAGAGCGTGGGTGACGACGATGGAGGCTTGTTTGGGGTTGAAATTGCCTTTGCACGATTGACCTGGGCTGAGGTTGCAGGAGATTGTGGTTCCATCTCCGCAGGCTATGGATGAAATATGATAGCATTAGAGTAAGAAGGAAAAAGTGATAAACTTGGAGAGAGCTTACATGTACCCAAGGGTGCTACGTTGAATGCGACGAGGGCACCCATTGCGTGGCTGGCTACAGCGCAGATGGTGAGAGCGGCGACTGTGATGAATTGCATTATAGTTGTTGTGGTTTCTTGTCAGGCTTTGTGTTGCTTGGAAGATGGGAAGTAACGGTGATTCTCGAGGGTTTTTATACCTGAATGCTACCTCCAAGAATAATCCAAATATTTTGTAATTTATTCTTCAATTCCGTAAAAGTCCAGATATTCTTACATCTCTAATGACTACTCATGTATCCAGTCATTCCAATTCACCAACACAAGCGCGCCCTGACGCCTAATGGACAACTCGGTAATGGACAACTCGGGCGTCCTGGTGTCAAAATTGATTTACTGTCTCCGCGAATGCCCGCATACAATTATTTATTTCTATAAGGAGCTACGAACCCCACATAGATGAGCGCCAATAAAGGGACTATTTCAGAATCTTGATGAAACGTTTCTTTCGCCATCATAGATTTCGGTTATGGGAAACATAGAGTGAATCTATATTAACGTCTCAATCTGACTCCGCAAAATTTGTTCCGCCTACATGTACAGTGGTTAGATGAGCCATACAACGTTCGTCAGATCTATCAGGTAAATCACTATTAAATGATCAACTTTTGTATCTCTGTTCCTGTTTGAGATCCCCAAATAGAGATGGCGGCTCCTCCATAAAAATAGCATTCTTACTTAGAGAAAACATGTGCAGCATGTATTAAAAATCCTATTTACTCAGTGGCTGCGAGAGGTGCGGGGACGTGGATGATCCACAATGTGAATACGTTAAGAATAGAGTCATGGATGAGATTCTCGCCACTCATGCGGTCGTCCACCACTTTGGCAGGGTTGAAACTTCTCCCTGATAATGTTTCTGAGTGCAACAAACAACGAGAACATAAAGGAAGAAATGAAAGGTTGTAAGAACAAAATTAGTCAATATCACGACACTACTTCTGTAAGGAATGATCCTCGCTGTCTGAATCTTGCGCCGTACGGTCAGAATCCCCATCGTATAAAGCACATGAATAATCCTCAATGAATCAAAATACAAGCTGATATCCGACCGGGATTGCCCTGGAGAAGAGCGCCGCTCTGAATTTAACCCTTATGTATGGCGTGATTTCTGCACATTTATTATCGAGCTCAGACACTTTCCGCGAGCGACCTGTTTTAAGTACTTATGTGTCATTTCGAGTACTTGAAGACATCACCAAACTAAGGCTCGGAATCTTAGTGGGAGAGCCAATCTTTGTGTAAGAGCTACTCCTGTAAAGTGCGATCCAAGAGCCACTTTTAGAGCGATCCTCAGGTTGTGTACCAAGTGCCTTCTTCGTATAATAGCGAGGTTCTTTCTCCTAATGTAGCGACCTTGCTCGGGATGGACTGTTCTGGCGACAGTTTATTTCGCGGTAAATATGTGTTTTTGTATGCGCAATGCTCACACAACCTCCCAATACCCAGAGATCCCTGTGAGACTTCACATTAATCGGCGGTTTCTTCTCTATTCAGTAACGTGTACGTAGGCTTATCCAGAAACAATGTTACATAGATCATCCACATCATCCACAAACATATTGCAGCACCGAACCCGTTTAAAGTCACTGAAATCAACGACATGAGCATATATTCTTCAAGTTGACGACTAGTTTGAACTTGAATGGCAGTTCGCACAGGGGCTCACATGGATCCGATCAATTTCAAATCTGAGGGCTCATCATAAAGGCGTGGGTGTTTATTCCTGCACAAACATTTTCCGCATTTTTGTCGCCCTTTCACACCTCCCCATCGATCAACTCGCTTTTTATCTTCTACTCCACGTACACATTCCCTCTTAGCAGTGTATTTTTTGAAGAAGGTCGTCAACGAAGTCGAGCGCGAGCAAGACTCAGACCACCAATGGTGCCGAGTCGAATGGAAAGACTGAGAACAAGGCTCAGAACAATGCTACCAGTGCCATCTTTGGCGCTATCAACAGTGCCCTCGGAGGAGGCGAGAAAGGAGAGAAGAAGGAAGTGAAGGGATATTAAGTGTGGTGTGTGCGAGGGTCGTACACTCCGTCTACGAGGCCTAAGGTTACACTGTAAGAAAATAGGGCAGAATAAGGGAATACAGATGAGAATCGTCAAGTGCGAATTCACTCCGAGACGATGCAAGACGATGCGAGGTGAAAATATCCCTGTATTCAACTGAGGATTCCCAAATGGAATCCTCTCCTATTTATACATAATGTCTACATTACTCTAAATTGAAATTTTAGTACTAAGGAAGCCGAGATATTCTTTATCTGCGAATGAGGGATGAGGAAAGGAATAAAATTAGGAGCCAGTTGGGCAAGAGCGGGGGCAATTGGGAGCCAAGGTATGCGGTGCATGACCTTGCCTGTTATGGTCGGTCTTGGTGTGTGTGGCGTCTTTCTTTTCCTACCTACGAATTTGATGCCCAGTCAGTTTGTTATCTTGATCAAACACCTGAGTACCATGGAAATTGAAATAAATATTTGCATATGATTTCCGTGCGATAGGGCGATAGGAATGTGAATTGTTGGAATGTGTCCCCATCTGTACGATACAGTCACATTATTGCTTGTGTCGTGTTGCTTCCCAGGCTCATGCTCAATGGGTTCCTCACAGAAGGCCCATCTTATCTTTCATGGTTTATTCCTCCATCTTTTCATGTTTAATATGTCAACTATCTTTGTCCATCCACCTCTCATCCCATGTACAGACTCCTGACTTAATGACTCACTTCCACAGATTATCTCAACAAAGGTACTTGAACTACTTAAATTACCACTCTGTACTCCGCACAGCAACATTGTTCACTAACCAAACCTTACTGTCTTCATGTACTGTTTGTACCCCACACCTAGCCATCAACCTTGTTCAAGAACATGTTCTTAAAGCCGGTGATCAGTCCAATGAATCAGCCATCAAGCAAGCCAAAGATGCCCAGCTCGCAAGCGCCATCCGAATGGGATACAAGATGGTCACAGGAAGGACTTCCCCATTGCTGAGAAGACTTCATAGGCATCCTAGATGGTTAATCTCTGTGTATGCTCTGCCCAAGAACACCAGTAGTTATCAATTCTAAATCAATTTATTGAAACCTTTCTCTTGCCTGCCCCCATGTTCTGACAATATAGGAAATAAAATGGAGAAATTGCCACGGGCAGCCTTTGTCTCAGAGTTATGCAATGTACATGTTGAACACGGATTCTGTTGTTGCCTGACATCCTCCATTCACCAAGCATGTCATTGTATTCAATGTACTTATACAACCGAATAACCTTTGGCAGCATTTGGTGGCATCATCTTTTATATTCTGATTGCAGTTTGCAAATTAGATGGCAGTGGTCACATTTCTTGACATGCAAGCAATCTTCTGTGTCCAAAGTTCTGAGAGAACTATCTCACAAACCACTGGACCTATAATGATAAAAATTGGTGTTCTGAGATTGTCTCAACTATTAGATGTGTGCCCCACTTTAGATTTGTAGATTTGGTAAATATTTGCCTATGCTCAAAATGTGATACATAAGGGTGCATAACATGAACTTTTGAGGCAATAACACATAAAAAATATAATTCTTTCAGAATATAGTTCCTATGTACTCTAATAAGTGTGCCCCATAAAAAAAGGGCAAAATTCATTTGAATTTGTGTATAAGAGGCCCCAGTCACAGATAAGGAGCAATGTGGCTGTGCAGTGTCAGTGTTTCTGTGACAACCAGACTCTGTTCACAAATTCAACTTTCACAATATGGATATTTGCCCATTTTTTTTTGGGGTACATTTATTAGAGTATGCAGGAACTATATTCTTTATGTGTTGTTGCCTCAAAAGTTCATGTTATGCACCCTTATGTACTACATTTATGATCATAGAAATATTTACCAAATCTAAAATTAAAGTGGGGCACATCTAATAGTTGAGACAATCTCAGAACATCAAGTTTTATTATTATAGGCCCAGTTGTTTGTGAGATAGTTTCTTGGAATGTTGGGTGCAGAAGATTGCTCACATGTTATGAAATGTGACCACCACCATTTAATTTGCAAAGTGCAATAAGTATTGTCATTGCCAGGTGTGGTAGGTTTCAACAAAGATCATTGTCACTTGGACCTTGAGAAAAGGCACCCTTGTCTTCTGGAAAGTTCTTTGGAATAGTGGGAGAGCATAGCCTAGAGACTATTGAGCCTTGGGCCAGGATCCAACATGAATGCCCTCAAGTCTGCAACTGTGAGGGGAGATGTACATACAACTCAATACTATATACTTTTACACACATATCCATGTAGAAGCTTTAATCAAGTCACATATCATATAAGCTTTGTCAATATCATTCCTCAAGATTGAAAAAATATCTGAAAGAATTTAAGGCACTATTTTTAGGCCCCAAAATTGCAAAAGCTTTTTCTGTTTTTGGCAGATTTAAGGGTGCTGCACTGTGCAGGCTGACCTTTACCTGCTGTTTACAGATTTTAAGCCAATATCTGCTGAAATTTGATACAATTTTAGCTTGAGAAGGCATAATATCATTGTTCACTTTACTCCTCTATTAAACATTCACATTTGGTGTCAAAAATTAGGAAATTGGAAGTGACATGATTTAAATTTCTACAAGTTGTTGGAATCTGGGAATCAAACAGCTCAATTCCTGTGATCCACATGCGGCTGAATACACAGCCACAAATATGTAGAATTTTATATAAACTGAATTCTCCATTAAAGAGTAAATTTAGCTAGTATAAATTGTACTTACAGTATATAAGTACAGTATTTATATTATTGTATGCTACACATTTACCTCCCAATCTCACAGTTTTTATCTGTTTGCTTTGGTCTTTTCAATACAAGTAAATCTACATAAAATACCAAACTTGTCAGAAGTGACACACCCTGCAGGGAAAGGAAAAACTGCCTTATTGGGTAGAATCCTGAGAGGATTGTCCACTTTGCAGATTTGACAATTAGAAATCTGTGGATTTGAGAGGAAAAACAGGGTCAAGGATGGACAAGTTTTTAGTAGAGCTTCCCAGGTCCTTGCCAATTAGCCCCTGTCACTGTAGCAGAGTGTAAGTCATAATGCAAGAGTGTATGAGGATTTATTCAATTTTTGACCAACTAATTAGAATAGTATGGGTTGCTACAATGTCTGAATGATTTCATAGACAGGTAGAGATGCTCCTAATGTGGGGTTCTGGATAGTCATACATTTTTACAGCTCTGCTCCAATGTTCTTTTGCTCATATCAGCCCAATCCAATTTTGAGTGCTATATGTAGTTTACTTTGACAAGTTTTGTTCTGTATGTATAACAGTATTGATTTACAGTGACTCAAAAAACTGTCCAGATGTTTTTGAAATTGAACTTAAGTTGACTATAACACTATGTAATCCTGATGGAATTACATAATTTAAAATGTACTGGAAAGCCCTGGATCACAACTTTCAGGAGATATTATATATGTTTGTATTTATTTGGTTTATCCATTATTATTAAATATTTTATAAAAATAACACATCCAGACAGTTTCTTTGTGGCCTGTTGGAATCAACACAATAAGATTTTTTAAATTGTAAACACGCAAAAGAATATCAAATGAATGGAAACATATTTTAAGTATATAACAAAGACTAAAACTGTATATTACCCCAAGTTTATAGCTCATTATTCTCTGCTACAGTCTAAAATGAAGAATTTGTGAGGTCTTTACCCTCACCCAGGTATTCCATGTGGAGTCCACCAACTCCGGCATGGAGTTGATGGAGTCCATATGGAGTTTAGTGATCTTTTTTGCAGGTGTCCCAGCCATTTAGAGGTGGAGACTCCCATATGGAGTCCAGCTGGAATTGACTCATCCTCCATATGGACCAATGTGGAGGATGTGGAACTCCATGTGGACTCCATGTGGAACTTCATTTGAGTCTCCCATCCTCCATATGGATTCCATGTGGATTTGACTCATGAAGCATGTGTATCAGCATGAATACACTATTCCAGCATCAATTTCAAATGGACTCCAGATGGAGGAAGATCCCCAGATTTTATTTATATTTTATTATATTTTATTATAGTGCAAAAAAAAAAAGACACTAACAGGAATTGAACTTGGGGGCTCCAAGAACACAACACACAAATGCTAAAACTAACTAAGCTATATGGGCTTTGTGATTGCCTAAAATTTAATGGCCTAGATACCAATACAGCTATTCAATCAGCATTTCTCGGCAAGTGACAAATAACATCACGTATGTGACTTATTGATGCTATGTCGGTCCGTTTATTATTTCCACCACCCCACCTCTTCCTCCGACCACCACCACCCCACTGCCGTTGCGCATGCCCCCCACCTCGCCATCGCCGGTCGGAGCCAGGCTCATGCCAACCCAACCCAACATGCATCACATCACATTGCAATGAACCGAGGCCGACAAAGAACAAGTGGACACCTGTGAACGAAGGAAGGTGAGTACGGAACAGAGCAGAATGAGACGGGTGGGTAACAAGGAACAAGGGGAGGTGAGGCGAACATGGAACAAGGTGGAACAAGGGGA
This sequence comes from Psilocybe azurescens, assembly GCA_023853785.1. Taxonomy (NCBI): domain Eukaryota; kingdom Fungi; phylum Basidiomycota; class Agaricomycetes; order Agaricales; family Agrocybaceae; genus Psilocybe; species Psilocybe azurescens. The sequence goes on along the minus strand of JAJIRX010000804.1, from coordinate 68,150 downwards.
GGCGATGTGAATGAGGAATGAGGCCGCAACCCCAGGTAAGTCGTGAATTCTGCATACTGCTGCCACTAACCGCTCCCCCTTCCTCTCTTTTTTTGTATAGGCCAACAACAACGATGACCGGCATGTACAGCAACAAGTACGATGGCATGCAGGATGCATACAGACAACAACAACAGATGCAAACACCACGACAATGACAACGGCATACAACGGCCACAACAATGGCCGTGACAATGACAACAATGGCCATGACAATGACAACAATGTGTACAGCAGCCACCATGACAACAACAACAATGCATACGGCCACTGCAACAACCACAACAACACGTACAGTGGCCACCGTGACAATGACAATGATGACACATACAGCGGCCACTGCGACAATGACAATGCGTACAACAGATGCAATGGACACGCCAACACGCCAGACATGTACAACGGCCACCATGATGTGTATGAAGGCTATTGCAGCATATATGATGGCCACCACCACAACAACAACATGTATGGTGGGGCTACATGGCCAACGTCTTGCCCCTTTTTTTCTCTTTTTTTTTTTATTGTTTATACAGTATGTTTCTATGTTTATTTAACCCAATTATGTATCCTCTTGTCTACTTTTTTTCCTCTATTTTGTATGTTTTTCTTTTATTTATTTTCTATTTCTTTTCTATGTTTCAGTGATCAACTTCATTAGTAGATAATATTGTAGATAACAATGTAGTATATAGTTTTCAATATACATATATATGTACAGTGACTCAAAAAACTGTCCGGATGTTTTTGAAATTGAACTTAAATTGACTATAATGTCATGTAATCCTTATGAAATTACATGATTTAAAATGTACTGGAGAGCCCTGGATCACAGCTTTCAGGAGATATAGCATATGTTTGTATTTGTTTGATTCATATATTATTATTAAATACTTTATTAAAATAACACATCTGGACAGTTTCTTTGCGGCTCATTGGAATTAACACAATGAGGTTTTTTGTTATTGTAAACATGTAAAAAAATATCAAATGAATGAAAACATGTTGGAAGTATATAACAAAGACTGAAACTTTACATTCCCCAAGTTTATAGCCAATTATTCTCTATTACACAGTCATGTATTCTCTCTCTTTAAATTATACTCTAACATCATCTTTATGCCAGAAAATGGTGATTCTATTTGCAAAACTGATGTCAAACTAGGTGTTTTGAAGTCAAATATTTGGGTGATATGTTTTGGGATAGAGTTATTGATGAAAAACAATCATGAAGACCATTTTTCTAAGCTCACTCCCCATGACTACTGCCACCTATTTTGACTTGTCTCCACTGGAAAGGCTGGTACTTCCACACAACTCTGCTGCCAGCTTCCCACTATCACTAACACATCTATCTCCATCTAAACCATTCAAAATTCCTCAAAAAGGATCTTGTAGCACAAGTCAAGATCAAAAGCCATTCCTCCCTAAGAACAATAGGAAGGCTTGCTTGAAATTTGTCCAGAAGTATGAAAACTGAACAGAAAAAGACTGAAAACATGTTATGTTTGCAGATAAGACCAATATCAATAGAATTGGGTCAGTTGTAAGGCAGTAGGTGAGGAAAAGGCTGGTTCTCCTCTCCAAACTCAGCATGTAGAAAACCATCAAATTTGGAGAAGGACATATGATGATTTGGAGTCGTATAACAACAAGTGGTGTTGGCTACATGTGCAGGATAGAAGGCAAGATGTATGGAGAACTCTATGTAAGCATTTTGGATGACTATATCTTCCAAACTCTGGAGTATTACAACCTTAATCAGGATAATTTCATCTTTTAACAAAATAATGACCTCAAGCACACATCCAAAAGGCTCAGAAATGGCTTAAAGACCATAAAATAGAGCTTGTGGACTGACCAGCATAATAATTAGATCTCAATTCAATCAAAATTTGTGGCATATTCTCAAAATGTGCTTTGCAGAATACAAAAATGCTCCAAAGGGTATCCAGGAGTTGTAGGGCAGAATACTGGAGGAATGGGAGGAAATACCCAAGGAAGACTATGTGAAATCAATCAATAGTATGTCTAGAAGAGTTTTAGATGTTTTGAAAGCAAAGTGGGGTCACACAAAGTACTAGTTTATATAGATACCCATATTCCAATGGGCCGCAAAGAAACTGTCTGGATGTGTTATTTTTATAAAGTATTTAATAATAATATATGAACCAAACAAATACAAACATATGTTATATCTCCTGAAAGCTGTGATCCAAGGCTTTCTAGTACATTTTAAATCATATAATTTCATTAAGATTACATGTCATTATAGTCAGTTTAAGTTCAATTTCAAAAACATCCGGACAGTTTTTTGAGTCACTGTATATATCACATATTATTGCATAAATTCACCCTAAGAAAATACATTCCAATTAAAATCTAGCTATAGCTGGACTTGGTAAAATTCACCAAGTCAGTCCAGGGGATTCTAATTGAATTCTCCACCTGGACTCCACCTGGCCTCCAGTTGGACTCAAGTGGAATAGCTTGAAGTCCACCTGAGTCCATCTGGAGTCCACTTGAACTCCACCTATCAAAGATGATTTTTTGAACACTTGTATAAGTTCCAGATGGAGTCCATGTGGAGTCCACCATTTCTGTATGGAGTTGGTGGACTCCATATGGAGTTCCTGGGTGGAAGTAAAGTACACATTTTTGGTGCCAATGAAATTTGAATATCTATGGCACAGTAATTTGTATCTCAATTTGAAGGTCTAGATCAAAGAAGAAACTATACTTGTAGCTGAAAGAAGTAATCACCATTAGGTAATTAAACTGTACTTAGCTACATCGTCTTCAAATCGAAAAGATCACATTGAACATTCAAATGGCATTCAAATTGCCACCCAAGGGGGTGGCAGAACATGGAAGTGGTACCAGCACTCACATCTTTTTTCAGGCAAGTCAGGTACACCCTCCCCCCTCCTGCCTAATATGGTATGTTTTCCATACATATTTGTTTTTTTCTGTAGATATGTGTTTTCTTGTGACTTTTGAGTGTTTTCTAAGAAAGATAATATACCATGTCATTCTGGAATCTGTTATTTGTTGTTCAAATCAAGGTATCAAAACTGCAAGGGGAAGTCAGAAGAGATTCAAATTTTTTGCATAGACAAGAAAGACAATATTCATGAGTATACAGTAAGAATGACAGGTCCAGAACGCCCTCAGGTTCATTGAAATTGCTGTCGAAGCTCATCCGCAATGATTCTGAAGGAAAATAGCGAAGCCACAACTTTTTTTTTTTGGCAGCCGGTCAGACACCCCCTCCCACCCTATGTTCGGGATCCATGTTCCGCCACCCCTTGCTTCCACCACGCTAACCAACCGAATCACAAGAATTCTGCATACTCTTCACTTTCAACTGTAGCCATTGGAATGTTGACACTGTGAACATTAAAGACAACGACCCCTAATAGGTGTGATAGTTCAACGCAATTGGTCATCGAAATAAGCATTTAGTAGACGTTATCCGAACTTAGCTGACGCCAATTGTTGGGTGCGTAATATTCAAAGATAGCATGCATCAACCACGCTCCCAGATACCAACGGGCATTCCCGAGAGCTGCCATAACATGTTCTATAAACTAGTACGTTCAGTACTCGTCCCCCAACGCCAATCGCGTTTGTGCTATTCGTTCCTACCTCTCTACCTGTCCAATTCATTCTATTTAAACACGATAAGGACTACATTTTGGTGAAAAAGAACGCCACTTGTTCGTCACGTTAATCCGTCTTGAAGTCCTCTCTGTGTGCTCGACATTGAGCTACAGGTTACTACATCTCAAGTCCGCTACCTCTCTCAATTAACGTCCTCTCGCTCAATGGACCCTAAGCTTACCTCATTGGTCGTACTGGGTATTGTTTGGGTGATGTTTAAGCTACTAAGCACTGGTCAGAGAAACAAAAGTCTACCACCTGGCCCTCCAACCATCCCGCTTTTGGGAAATGTACACTTACTCCCACTCAAATTTCCTTTCTTTCAAGTCCGCCGAATCGTCACCTTCTTCCAGTTTTTCTTTCTCGCTCATTGTATCGTATCGTACCAGGTTCACAGAATGGTCCAAACAGTATGGCGGGATCATGTCGGTACGAGCTTTATTTGTTGCAGGGTCAAGGAACTTGACTGACTTTGGAGGTGCACTAGTTGAAAATTGCGAATGAAACAATCATCGTAGTTTCAGATATGAAAATCGTGAAGGAGTTCCTTGATGACCGTAGCAGTGAAACATCACCCCGCCCTTTCTTTTATGCTTTAGATGTCGTCTCTGGGGGAAACTACTTTGCTTTGGCATCTTCCGGTGAACGCAGTTCTTGTATACGCAGGGGTGATATGTATACTGACACAAATGGATAATCACATCTGGAAAACGGGGCGCAAAGCAATACAACCGTTGTTAGCTCCTCAAGCCATCCAAGGATATATTCCAATCATGGAGACCGAAACAACACAGCTCTTATATGACACATTGCATAGTCCCAAAGTAGTTCTTCTCTATACTGTATGATTTCTTTGAAAATCTGATATAACAATAACAGGACTTCTGTTCCCATGTCTCTCGCTCTACATTTTCGTTCATAGCTTCCGTTGTTTTCGGAAAATCTGCACCGAAGCACGACTCGCCGGAACCCACGCAATTCTGCGAATACATGCGACCACTCCCGAGGATGGCATCCCTGAGGCTGCCCTTGTCGACTTAATCCCTATTCTCATGTATGTCCCAGAACGGTGGGCACCCTGGAAGCAGCTTTGGCGAGAAACGCGAAAAATACAGCGGGCTCTATACTTCTCCCTGTTGGAACATACGGAACAGAGGGTCGACAGCGGCCATAGGAACAGTAATTCATTAAAAATATTCTGGATCGATAATCCAAGCTTGGATTAAATCGAGAAATGACTGCGTACGTTTTCAATCTGAGTCTCGTCTTTTAAAGTCAATCAACCTTTGCTGAACTTAGTTACATTGGCGGGATTATGATAGACGGCGGAACGGACACGTCTTCAACGCTTATACTATCTTTGGTCCTCTGTCTCTTGAAGTCTCCTGAAGTTTTACGAAAGGCTCAAGATGAAATCGATACTGTTATCGGCAATAAAAGACTTCCGGTCTCCAGTGATATTAACGCTTTGCCGTATATCCAAACAACGATCAAAGAGGTTCGTTGAAGATTGATCCGGCGTCTTTTATTGTAGGGTTGACAAAGGATACCCACGGACACATCGTATGAGACCTACTGGCCCCACTGGTATCTCCTATGCTGCAATTAATGACTGTCAAGTCTTTCTTTGGCTTCATCCTCGATGATTTCAGTATCGCGGATATCACATTCCCAAGGGTGCTCCCATTCTCATCAACGTATGTAAGTAACTGAGAGTGATCGGTTGGTGTTGTCATTTGCTCACAATATCCGAAGGGGGATAATGCATGATCCAGGTACGTCCTGTTCTACGACAATATTTGTACCCGTAATTATAAGAATAAAGATCTCTTCGAACGCTCGGATGAATTTTGGCCGGAGCGGTACCTGTTGACCCCTGATGGGACAAAGCCTGGACTTGACAAAGACTATACTATCCGTTCCACCTTTCTATTTGGAAGTGGGAAGGTACATCTGCTTTTCCCACAATTTGTACTTCTTCCAACTGACAATACGCAGCTTCGGTAGCGCCTCTGCCCCGGAATGCATCTGGCCACTACAAATACAGTATGTGTCAGTCATGTTGTCGATGATATCATCCTGAAAACGGACAACAGAATCTCATTGTCATGTACCTTATTTGTTCATTCAATTTTGCTCCCATGGATGCCTCGATTTCTCAAACCAAAAAATGAAACATGGCAAATGAATACATTGATGTCAGTCGATTCTATTACATGTCAAGTACGCTGCTGAGTCCAGGTTAAGGGCATAACTCCCACACCTAAGGCATTTAAGTGCAAAATTACCCCACGGGACCAAGAGAGGATACAAGTCATCGAAGATTGTTATAAGAGGATGATACGTGCTGATTAACTTCTCCGGTGGCAAAGTCCCAAGGTAATTTGGGCGTCGTTGTTGATATTTCGAATACGTTCTCTCTCATTTTATATTGTATTGTAGATTATCTTAATAATTTATACTTGCTTTATGGTTCTTACGGGACGTGTGTACAATATCATGATCCCAGTACCGTTCGAGTTTCTACCGCAATCCTATCTCGCAGTTACGTTATCGAAATATTTCACAACCCAATCACAGCCTGAAGCTTACAATGATCACGTCGCCTGACTTTTTTAAGTGCCACAGCCTCTCAGAATATTGCAAAGATAGGTAATCATTCTCCAAAAGGTCTGAGTTTGGCTCAGCTTCAACGGATTTCCCACACCGAGTACGGTGACTTCGGTAAGCCCTTTACGCATCTATGAAACCAGAATGTCTACTGATCAAGTGTCAGTGTCTCTGGCTAGACTGCTCAATCTTAAGCCGTCGGAAGACCACACGCATAACTTGCCTTCTCTGTGCCGCAGTACGGCCAAATTTTGCCGTCACAGCCATTCAATGCCATTTTACGGATATTCCTAGTCGACGCCTGTCTTCTCGGAGCTCGGCCAAACTCAGCGTTCTCGCCCCAGTCACTGCATTCTGGATCTGCGTCAGCACCGTGTAGCTCACCTATTTATCAGTCCTAAGGCAGTACTTTGCATTCTCTGATCGATCTAACAAGTTTCAAAGCATTCATGAGTAAGATGCAAGATCCTTTAGTAATATTTACCACCTTGCGTCTCTGAATTTGGTGCAGATTCTCATCTATTCCACTCGGATCCTTCTGCAAGCTTCGTTCTTCTTTGCACTTTTGGATTGACGAGGGAAATCAATGCGTGAGAAATCGATGCTTGTGCCTGTTCTCCCTGTTTGCGACGGCGGAGGTCCGCCTTTTCGACAATGTGGAGGTACGGTGAAAAAATAACCCGATTATTGACGTACGATGAGACCGGATTTACATAGAATTACTATGCACCCCTACTCACTCCGCGTGGATCTGACTGGCCGAGACCGGGGCCAATCCATTGGGCATACGGGGAATATATGCCGACTTCTCACCTATGTATAGATGACGTATGTTTGGTATATATACGAGCGTATTCCATCTCTGTGCTTTCTGTCCTCAAAGCCTCGAGATTTAACCCTTCAGACCTCACTGCATATAACAACATCAACCTCGACTCCTAAAATCACAATGAAATTCACGAGCATCACGACCCTCGCCTCTCTTCTCTTCGTCGCCCTCTCTTCCAACGTCTCTGCACTGCCGACCGTAAACACCTTGGAGCAAAGAGATGTTTTCGTTCCTCAATCTTAGACCCCCATGCCGGAACAGTATGGACTTCAGGTGAAAGCCGGGTTGTTACCTGGTAGGTCGTAAGCAGTATTCTATTCTTTCACACTCAATTTTCGACGATCAGGGATACCTCTAACCATCCGGTTAATATTACCAACAAGCTTGGCCGTATCTTTCTACGCAAAGATAATAGCATAACACCATGTTAGTCGTTGTTACTACACCGGATACATGGTCTTTAGTACCTGATCTCAATCCCATCTGATTGCATTGAACAGTGATCCTTGCACAGAACTTCGATATCCTCCAGGGACAGGTCCAGGTTACTGTTCCTCTTGTGGTCGAAGCGGACGACTATTCGCTCGTCTGTGAGTCATGATATAAAATTGATTAAAAAACTTATGTGCTCACCCCGAATCTGAAACTAATCGTACAGTGTTCGGCGATTCTGGAAATTTCTCGCCAAATTTCACGATTAAGGGATCCGGTGTTCAGTTTTAGTTCCGAGTAAGGAGCATTAATGCTCCATTGGATGCTGAACGGACTTTAACGAACGACACTCAATAATGGAATCTTAACGCGTCGATGTATATACTCATGATTCACATAGCGCTTACTTACCTCTATTCCCCGTCATTTGCATTTCGGACCATTGCACTTATCACCAATGCTCGCAGACTCTGACACAATTACTTTATTGTAAAACACTTACGTACTTCGTTCAAATACATTGGGGCTTCGTGCAGGTATTCTGACGTTTCTTACACATATTATGCACTACATTTAGTCATAATGAACTTCCAAGCGAAAAATTCCTTCAGAACTGCGATGACTTAGGTGGTAATATATCAACCAGAGTTGGGGAAGCTACAGATAACGATCGTGTATATGGTCCATGAGATCAAGATTGAATTCAGAGCTTCAATGTTCAGATGCCTAATTCGACTTCACACAGCTATCTAAATGTTAATAACTCCGTAGAATATTAATAAAGTCTTAATTAAGGGCTGTTTTTTTAAAAAATTAAGGTTTACAGTGCTTTGCATATTTTTGTGAAATTTTGAAATTTTCTGAAAACGTTCACGTGATAATGTACCTTAGCCAAACATCTGCGCACAGCCATGATCTCGTGCTGATAACGAGCTCTCTGCTGGTTATTCGCATTCAATGTTCGTCTCGCTGCCCAGCTGTCCTCTTTTCTCTGCTTGAACCATCCAGATTTTGACTACTTTGTGCACCACCTGACCATTCCTCGATGCCTCCAATTCAATTCTCAGTGCCAAATATCGAGTTCATCATTGAAGACGGATCCAAAACCTTTTCATTGTGAAGGGTCAAATATATTAGAACAAGGATGGTCTTGAGCTCGTCGGATCTTAGTAATTCTTATCCAAGAGAAAGGCATAAATACTGCAGGTACATTCAGTAGTCATCAGTTTTCTAGCCATTCATTCAAATTACATCTCTTCTCTCACTTCTACAGGCTCATCTATGGTCAATCGTTGGTCTCATGAGGACCCCAACCAGGGATCCGCATTTCACGAGCTTGTGGTCTTACCTACTGTGGCCCCTCAGCTTGCCCGTCCATATGTCATTCCTGGCACTGCTGTTGCTGATGGTGGTACGTTTATTTCCAACTCTTTTGTTCGTATTCATGATTTATTTTAGCTCAAGAACCTGAGGCTGGTGTACTAGCCATACCTGCTACTGAGACAGCAGTTGACAACGAAGCTTGTGTTCAGCCTGTCAACCCTGAGGAATTGGGTATGTGATAACCTTTTATACGATTATATCCTATTGCACGTACTTATTATGCCTCTCATAGTTAATTCGCAGGAATTCTTCGTTCTTGTTACCCTTGAGTGGACGGAGCAGGTCAAAACAGGCCGCACATTTCGTCCCAAGAAGGCCAATGCATCGAAGAACACGCCCGACGCCTGCAAAGTCCTCCAGATGACCCACCCCAACTTCGTCACAGCTGCTCTCACCGCTCATGGTTATCAGAACACGTATACTCCTGGACAAAATACGGGTCCTGGAATGCAGATATCCTGGCCTGGTTTTTTCGTAGTAGGGTTTTACTCATCATTATCCTTTCTAAATTTCTCTACATGTTAACAGAGGAGGGAAGACCCGAGCACCTGTCATACAGGATGATACTGACTGGCGCATGATGCAAGTTCAGCTTCGTGACCAAGTCCAACGTACGAAGGGTCGCCCTAAACACGGTCTCTGTTTCCTTCAACCTTGATACCATGCAGGGTTTCAAAACAACCGGCAGGTAAGTAACTTATGCCTTTGTTTTTTCTTATAACTTTATAATTTGATCCATAGCCAATTCATTCCTTTCACAATGAGCCGCAAGCTGAGCTCGTCTTGGGGACTCACGTATGCTGACTTTCTTTCTTTGTTAAAATTTGATATTAATAGCAATTAATTGAAGGTCCCTCAGTCGACTTACTGTCTCAGAAACAACTTGCGCTTGGGAAAGCTATGAACGATATCAAAGTTGCTTGGGCCTGTCAGAAGCACACATCGGGAGTGTGTTTTATTACAAAGAGTAGCTCGCACATTGAGTTGAACCGTCTCCGCTTGACAGCCTTTGGGCATGCTGTTGTAAGTTTTTATTTTTGTAGATTACAAATCACTTTCTTACTTAAATATTATAGGTTGCTGGCCAGTGTCTCGCCACTGATGCTCCCCCCAGATGAGTTGCTGGAAGCCTGGGCTGGTCCACTTCCCACTTCAGCTTTGGCTAAGGTACCTCGTGGCCGCTCAGGTCCTGGTAGTACTTCTCGGATGGTCCATCAGGTGCACCTGATGTTGCTACGCTGCTCCTCTCAATAGTTGTTCCAATGGTGACCATGATGGCACAGAGCGTTACATCTACGATGCAGAAAGCTTCTCATCGCCAGCGCTCTCCTCCTTCGAGCCTTCCTCCTTCGAGCCCTCCTCCTTCAAGTTCTCCTCCATACTCTTCATCTCCGCCACCTGTTCAGGATGAACTTGATATATTCCTTGAGGCTTTTGGATGTGCAAAAGAGATATCTGAAGAATGTATTGATATGATGAGTGTTGGGCTTAAGGCAGGTTACTATACTCCTGATGCGATCTCTGAAGATTCTCTTCCCTTTGAACGCTTAAAGGTATTAACTGGACTCCCTGAGGGTCAAGTTTATGCATTGCGCAAGTTCGCACGTGCATGGTGCGGGAAGGTTGATGCAAAGAGGGCAAAGAGGAGTCATTAGATATTCATCGGTAGCACTCCCCAATTTTCATACTCTCGATTTGATTTTTGCTATCATTGTTACTCACACTCGTTTTGTTATTACTTTAAATCCTCGTGCAAATGCTTAATAGTTTTACATATATCCGCAATCTGAGAACCATGCAAGAGCATCGTCAGATGATATGGAAGCAGTGGCTTGGCTGACGAGCCATGGAATTTGCTCTGGACCAGTGAAATATGCCTCATGTCGACGAAGAAATGCCTTGATAGCAGAGAAGGCTTCTTCTATGGGATTAAAATCGGGAGAGTAAGGTGGAAGGTAAACTAGCCGTGCACCTAGACAGACTCATAAATTTCTTTTTCGAAATAAGCAGAAGAAAAAGAATAGCTACTGCACTGGTCCTCAATCAGCTCTCGGACGTCTTCATCGTGATGGATAGTACAATTACCCAGAATCACAATACTTCGCTTTCCTGGATACAGATTTAGTTGAGGAGCCTGAATGTGAATTGGAATTTGAGAAATATATATTGGGCTCATACGAAAGAAGACACTCACAACTTGTTCATGAAGAAACTTCAAAAGCGCTCCTTTGTAATTGATCCTTCAACGATTTCCAAGGCGATAATCCCATCCGTTGTCAATGCGGGAAGTATAGAATAACGCACTCCACGAAGAAAACTCATTCGTCGAATGCATTGTGTCCCCACTGCTGACCATCCAAATTGCCGCTGTCCAGTTTTGTCATCAACCGCACTCTCGTCCAGTGCGACAAAAAGATCAGGATCCGTATACTGAGACATCATCCCTTCCCAGGCTGACCGCAAAACTTCATTTCTTTCTGCTGCTGCTTTTGTGACACCTTTTCGAGACAGATTGATATGGCCACGAAGGGCCCGTGAAATGGTAGCAATAGAAACATTGACCTCTCGGATGTCTGAAAGTTTTTGCTGCATTTCGTCAAGATAGAGTGATGGATTAGCTTCAATTATTGCATTGAGAAATGAAAGATCTTCATCATCAAGTATAGAAGGCCGTCCTGCACAACGAGTGAATGGATTTCTTACTTGCCCAAAATCCCTGTAATTCGCGAATAACATTGTAGACTAATCCAATGGAGCACCTTGCAAGATCACGTATTTCCACCATGGTCTTCATATCAATGTAGTACCATTGTATAATACGCTCCTTGAGATCATCGGAGATACGGGAAGGCATAATCGATGCAGAACTTCTGAAGGTGAGAGGTGAACGATCAAAATCCGGCCTTATCTCTCATATCTTCTTTGTTTGGTTAAGGCACATTATCACGTGAACGTTTTCAGAAAATTTCAAAATTTCACAAAAATATGCAAAGCACTGTAAGACAAAACCGAGGCTAATAACCCCCTTTAGAAAACAACATTGGATTCCTCGGAGTATGACCACGATCGTCGAGATAGGATTAGATCGCACCGATGGGATTCTTGTTCTCGTACTTAATGCTAAGCACCGGTCCTCCGATCCCTTCTTCCATAGCATTATACCATGTCAAGTCCCTATACAGAGTCAGAGTCACCGTGTAGCCTGCCAGTGAGGCACTTGGAGCTCAAGGGTTCGATGCTTTTTTTGTCATGACTCCCAGACTCGTAGATTGTATGTGAATACAGATTCAGAACGAGGGTGGACGACTGCTTGGTGGGATGTTGTCAATGAATGCCGCGCTCACGGCATGGTCTTCAGGCATTCTTTGGCTTGTACTATTAACATACTGTATATAACAAGCATGTTCGAGTCTTATGGGGAGTCCGATCCGATATTCATGATTGATGATGATGGTGATGGTGTTTCGGGCGCTTGTGAGTGTGTTATTTATTGCAATGCATCTGCTGATTAGTGATTTCTTTGCAACGGTTTTGTTCAGGCTTTTGACTCCGACTTTATTCTCTGCCGGAACTCTCCCGAAACATCTGGAGCCGAGATTAGGTTTTTGCATGCAGGACAGCGAGCATTTACGTAATCCTTCCTCTGCATTCTTTTTTAGTCACGCAGTGGGTTTTACGGCTCCGACCCGTCGATCTGTGGGTGGCGGTTCATTCTCCCCGCCCATGTACGCAGACTAAGCTATTCGTCCCTTCTATTTGTCATTTCGTCTGCGCTATGTGTCTGCCTATCTATGTCATTCTATCGGTATTGCCGTACTTGTGCTCGATCCACGCTTGTGCCGTTCAACTCCAGCTTGATTCTGCCGAATGTCTCTCTCGTCATCGCTCGAAATCTGCCATGCCAACTCTCATATACGCCGTCACTGCTACACTGCTACTAGTCCTGTTGATGCTTCTATCTGTGTGTCTTGTCTCCAATGCCTCCTTATATCTATCATCGACCATCCGCCAGCAACTACGTACATCACAATTGCATTCTATCTCCGTTGAATACCCTTCCAGACCTCTACCTCCTCATCTCTTGATTACCCCCATCCATCCCTATCACAGCGCCCAAGCTCGAGCTCAAGCGAATGCCATCTCCTCATCCCATGCGATATCTATCCGCATTTCCAATGCACCCACACCCGGCCACATTCAGATTCACATGCACCCCCGCCTTCTACGTTCTGGCTTCCATACACAATGGAGAGTAGAGAAAAGGGGTTACAGCATATATTTTTTTGTAGTGTGCGTAGGCGAGTGTGCGCCACGCGTAGTAGCTTGTGAACTTCGCGCAGCCATGGATCCAGATTCTATCTTTATCAAGGCATCGCATCGCATCTGATGCATAGCGTCTTCCCCCCTCTCACCGTCTACTCCTTACTCATACCTCACCCTCAAGCCCGCGCACAAGCAAAACAGACGCCACGCCCATTTCATGGTACTCCGCTCTACCCATATGTATGTCCAATGCATCCGCATCCGCATCCGGTCACTGCCACACACTGTGCTGCCCCTCTTCTCTACTCCCTGCGTTGCCTACACCCTAATTCGATGGTGCTGTAGAGAGCAGAAGAAAAGATACGAAGGGCAACTAATTCGTGTGGCACCCAATTTCGCTGCGTTGCGTTGCGCGTATGGTAACCTGGGTTCATGTCCAATGCGGCGTGGCCGCAGCCTCGCTCGCCTTTGCGCTCGTGCTCAACGTTCACCTCCTCCCACAAACATCACTCAGTGCATATAGCATTCTGGTGGAGCTTGCGCACAGATGCCATGTTCCGGTTTCGTGTACATTTGATCCACATGTCCAAAGTACCCACTTACATCCATCGACACCCACAGCCACACCCATTATCCCCTATCTCAATTTTCACTTCTCCCAATTAAAAGCAAAGAGGGCGGTGGGTGTATGTGTTTGTGTGTGGCCGCATTGCGCATGTGGTAGATGACGTGCACCATAAACGCAGCGTGGCATCGTAGCTCAGCTGACCTTACCTTCGCGCTCGCGCCCAACGATCACCTCCTCCCGCAACCAAAACCACTCCACGTAGCATGCTGATGGCGCTGAGGCGCAAATGCCATGTTCCCGTTTCTTGCACATTCTAACCACATGTTCAACGCACCTACATGCATGTCCATGTTCACACAGTATACCGTCGCACCTCCCTTTGCTCCAATTCTTCTGCACAACGCAGAGCAGCATGGGGTGACAGGCAGGCAAATGAGTGTGTGGCACGGGAATTTCAAGTTGCGCATATGGTGTACATGTACCAAGAAGGGACGTGGCATCGTAGCTTGGCTTAGCATTCAACGCTCAGCTCTCTTTCCTCCCGCGGTACACTATAACTCTAACTCTGTCTCTGTCTCTGCCCGGGCACTTGTCCTTCTGCCCTAGCCCCTCCTTACATATCTCATAATCACTGCAAGTTGCAGGTGCTTGATCGGGCCCGATCTCGAGCTCGGGCTCACATTCAAACTTAAACATGAGCAAAATACAAATGTCATGCCTCATTTCATGCGAGATATATCCACATGCGCAACACACCTACGTCCATACCTCTATCCACATCCATCCGCCGTCGCCTCTCTCGACTGTTCAATGAAAAGCAGAGAGGGTGACCCGTGAATAGATACGGATCGGCTTGGCAGCTTTGCGCATGTGTTAAGTATATTACGGTTTCTTGGAATGAGGCATCGCATTGCATCGCAGCTTAGCACCCAGCTCTCGATTCAGTCGACTCACTAAATGTAATTTACAAACATCGGTTAATCAATCAGAATCAAATACTCACTACATGAATTGCCCGCTCTCGATCGAGCGCGGATATCTATCCATTTATCCATCCATACCCTCCTCCGCACCTGCATCTGCATCCCTCTCTCCTTTTTCTTTTCTGGGGCGCACACGCACGACTCGGAGCGCAGGCAGTATGATATACCACTTATTCCCCGTCTTGAAATTTACCAATATCAAACACTAACGACATCGCACGTGCACATTGTGGTCAGACTATCGATTTTGCTCACTCGATAAAGTGCAGGCAGCTTGGCATCCCATGGCACGGTGTGCATCCGAGTCTCAGCTCGGCAAGTTCTCAGTTGATTTAAACTGCCGAATGTCGTCCCCGTATCTCTGGTAGACGCCCTGGGCGGCCTGCGGCCTGGGGTCCATTAATACAGTGATCCGTCGTCGATATAGTGGGAGAGTCGATGCGCATCCGCGTTAAATACCATCGGAGGAAAGAAGGCACTGTTAGTAGTACATCATAATGAGATATCTTGAGGGAGCAGGCACTGGCAGACCCTGTCCCGACTCGCCATATCTTGGGCAGCGAGTAAGCAGCAGCAACAGCGATCGAAGAAACAATCCTACTACGCAGGATGATTCGTGTTTGATTTATGATTACTGATATGCTAAATATTTCGAGTTCTTGATTGGACGGTTTGAAGCACGAGTCGGGCTAAATAGTAAAGCATTGCTGTTGTTGTGTGCCCAATTGCGCACCATAAGTCGAACATCTCCGAGTCATAAACATCGTGCTGAGGCTTCCATCACGATCCAAAAACCCCGGTCTGTAGGTCTGTGTGTGTAATGGCCGAGGTATATAAACTCACGAGTCCATATACACATGGCGGTTCTTTCCTTTCTTTCCCTCAACCTTGGTTTCCTAGAACCTGGACGTCTATTGTCGTGAACATCCAATACACCATCCGCCCATATTCGCACAAAACGCACCCCGCACCGAATGTCTGCACTCAATCAGAACATCTTCCTCACAAGTGAGCTTTGTGATTGCTTCGGTCTTGGTACGTTGTGATTTTCATTTCTCTCCCTTTGCCTTGCAATTCCACAGAGCCACATAGCCATAAGCTAGCGCAGAACGTGCTATAGCGTTTGACAGTCTGATTGAAATTATCAACAGCCTCTTAGCGATACAGCCCTTCCATGTATTGTTCGCCTTTCCTTCCCACTTGAGGGAGGATATTGTGCACGAGTTGGCCATAATAATATCATCTCTTGACCCTTCACCAACGGAGACGTTAGATTTTTCGCTGACCCCTTCGATATTCACGGACACAACCATCCCTAGACCACACTCGCTATTTCCTGCGTCTCAGTTGGGCTATTGCTAGCCTCCCCACGGTCTATCAAGCGGTAGTATCTTGAGCACCAGTGAAGGGAATTCATTTGCACCCATGGATCCAGAAGCTTTTAATGATCGTCAAGTATACCAAATATTTAACCATTCTGATCTTCTTGCATCGCCAAGTTTGACCGATACGTCATCATCAAACTCAATGTTTCATTTACATACAATATCTGGTCTCTCTCCAATGGACCTTGAAAGCCTATCATGGGAAGGGTCGTCTAAAAATGATCCATTATATGGGAAAACACTATATATCCAGGAATGGACGAAGATACGCGTTGATTTTATGTCAAATGATGATACTTCAACCATAGACTCATCTTCATTTCACCTTCTGCCTGAAAATGTATCTGATTGCAATAAACAACAAGAGTATAAAGGAAGAAAAGAAGATTTTAAGAACGAAATTGGACAATATACAGACACTACTTCTGTACGGAATGCTCCTCGCAATCTGAATCCCTGTCATAGAAAGCACATGAATAATCCCCAAAACAAATCTAAAACTGATATCTAACCAGGATCGCCCTGGAGAAGAGTGCCGCTCTCAGTTTAACTCATATGAGCGAGCACATACTCTCAGTCGAAGCAATAGTCGGAAGTAGGTTTTTAACATGTGTTTCTTGGGAGAAAATACTAAAGAAATGACTGGATAGGGGAAGTTGGGAAATTGATAATTATACCCATCGAAACAAGGCAAGCAATGAGCACGAGCTGGTTGTCAAAGAATACCATGGATCTTCGTTAATTCGACAACCCATCCCTTGTCCTCCAGCTGGAAAAGGTAGAGGAGAACCACACACTCCGACGAAATAAATACAGAAAAGGTGGGCCATCTACGTTTACATAATCGATGCAATGTAGGTTGGCATCACAGAATAAAAACAGTCCTGGTGTTAGTCCAGAATATAATGGCAATAATCAAACATGGAAGATATATACCAGCACAGAACCTTGCCAGTCATCCTTATCAAGAAGGAATTCGAGGAAGCGGTGATTTGCTTTACGGCTGGGCTTGAGAGGATGTTCCAGACGGAGGAAGGAAGGCATAGGTCGTTGACTCGTTGCAGCTTGGGTTTATAGGCTTATCTCTGAAATCAGTTACGTCAGCTGACAGATCTATTCGATAATGTGATAGTATCTGTCAAGTATTTTTAATCTGCTCGCTGCAGTTTGTGCATGTACATTGTTATTCCAATTCATACTGTTGTAGCACATTTTGAATTTCCGGGAAGCTACAAAGTATTCTTGATAACAGGATTCTTGTTCCAATGTTTCATTGTCAAAGTCAATGGCAACATCTATGTAAGCCTGGCACCCCAGTCCTACCACAGCCCTTCCACATTATCTTATCACCGACATTTACGTACACGTGACCACGATCCCCAACCCTTTTCCTTCGACACCGACTTCTCTTTTTATGAACCGTACCACCTGTAACCAGTCAGTCGTTCTATCGATATATAGTGGTCCTGTCATTCTCCGCGTGACTCTCAGTGAGCCTGGTGACGCCAGGCTTTTAATCTAAGTATGTGTATTTCTTTCTTCTCTGTGCCCAATCACGAAGTTTGGCTGCTTCATAACCCTCCACGTTATCTCCTTAAGTAAGCTGCTAATAGCGTCATACGAGTGCCTCATACAATTGCATTTGGATACCAATTGGATAAAAGGCTCACTGAGGATTCATGCTCTGAGTGTGTACCAATGAGTGGCACAGCGTGGCTGCTCGACGATCATTCCGCGAGTCTTTCCAGACACGAGCTGATAGGGCAGGCCTACTCCATTGCCCGTCTCCAAAATAGGTATAAATGTACTTAACCAATCGAATTGTATTGTATATGAAATCTCGAACACAAAGAAAAGACTTCATTCGGCGAGTCATATCTGTATGCTAGGGCTCAGAAGGTGGCTATAACATGATACATTTATGACTTATGCACACATCATGTGGAGTTTCTTCTGGTTTCTTCTCAGCTGAGTTTGTGATAACTTATAGGCTTAATTCAACATATATATCTGAATACTAACTGGGCATTATTCACTGTTTCAAAGAAAATATTGTAGCCGGTGAGCCTGATATTGACAAGGACTACTTCTAGGAAGTGGGGTGTCGCTTTCTAACTAATCGCCCAAAAATAGTGCTGGAAATTATACACTCCATCCTTCACATATACCGACTTTCTAATTCCAATCCACGACTTCCGATCCTTCAACAGAAGATCCCGTAGCTTTGGTACTCCGCGACGGAGGTGAAGACGCATGTCCCAGTCGTGTCAGTGTCGAGCCTTTGGATGACCCCTCCCTGTTGGTTATTCTGAGGGTACAAACTAACATGGCAGTTACCCAGAGCGTGGGTGACGACGACGGAGGCTTGCTTGGGGTTGAAGTTGCCTTTGCAGGATTGACCTGGGCTGAGATTACAGGAGATTGTGGTTCCATCTCCGCAGGCTGTGAATGAAAGATCATAGCGTTATAGTAAGAAGGAAAAAGGTGATGGAGTTGGAGAGAGCTTACATGTACCCAAGGGTGCGACATTGAATGCGACGAGGGCACCCATTGCGTGGCTGGCTACAGCGCAGATAGTGAAAGCGGCGACTATGATGAATTGCATTATAGTGGTTGTGGTTTCTTGTCAGGCTTTGTGTTGCTTGAAAGATGGGAAGTAACGGTGATTCTCGAGGGTTTTTATACCTGAATGCTATCTACAAGAATAATATAAATATTTTGTAATTTATTTTCCAACTCCGTAGGAGTCCAGATATTCTTCCGTGGATTTGTGTCTCCAATGACTACTCATGTACCCAGTCTTTCAAATTCACCAACACAAGCGCGCCCTGACGCCTAATGGACAACTCGGGCGTCCTGGTGTCAAAGTTGACTTCCTGTCTCCGCAAATGCCCGTGCACAATTATTGCTATAAGGAGCTACCAACCCCACACAGATGAGCGCCAATAAAAGGAATATTATTTCAGAATCTTAGTGAAACGTTCCTTTCGCTATCATAGACTTCAGTTATAGGAAACATAGAGTGAATATCTATATGGGCGTCTCAATCTGAGTCTGCAATTTTTCTTCAGACTGTATATACAGTGGTTGAATGAGCCATACAACGTTCGTCAGATCTATCCGGTAACTCAACATTAGAGGGTCAAGTCTTATATCTCATTTCCCGTTCGAGATTCCTGAATAGTGATGGCGGTTCCTCCGTAAAAATAGCAGTCATATTTGGAGAGAATATGTGCCGCGTGGATTAACAATATTATTCACTCAGCGGCTGCGAGAGGTGCGGAAAGGCGCACAATGTAAACCAGTTAAAAATAGACACGGATGAGGTTCCGCCACTCATGCGATCTTCCATCACTTTGGCGGGGTGAAACGGTGTCCAAAAATGGAAGGAGATGGACCATGTTGGTAATCACTCCCGTCAAACTCTATTGGCATTTGGGTCCAAATTCGGTCGGGCCCACAATTAGTCAATTCTTTTTTCATGTTTCTGGCTTGGCAGATCCACATTTTGTCATTTTTTGAAGTCTTCTTCTGTCTCTGGCCCACAGTTTGCATACCCTGGTCACCTTTCACACTCGTAATGAATATGATACTGATAAATCATTGTAATTTTGCAGGTGAAATAGCTGTATTAATCTATACGCATATACTCGGTATATACCTTCAATGATATGGGAGTTGTCAGTGGAATTTTGGTTCAACTGTAGAATCAAATTTCAAGTGAGTTAGCTTTTCATACCACATTACCTCTCTAATCGAAGTATGTATGTTTGCGGTTTTACACATGAATGCGAACTTGAACCAGTGGATGGCAGCTTCCATACCAAACAAACGATCTGATTTCCAGAGATCGGTCAACTGCTCTCTGAAACTACTACTTTCCACGATCTCTCGCCACCCTACGGAGCGATTTCAGGCAAGACCATGTACGCCGGTCCTTGTATGCGCATACCGCCTTTCACGAGAAGATTATTATATGCAGCAACCGCCTTTAGAGTCTCTACACGTTCCCACTTTGCTGTATATCTAATACTTGGGTTTAGGAGAAGTTTGCTTTCACTTAGGTCGCCAGTGTTAGGGTCAGTGTCGATGATGTCACATCTTCGCCAATTCATCATACCACAAGTCCCTCAAAAGCCAGGTCAGAAATTTCTAACGATCCTCCACATCCTTTTCGCCCTCCTCCATCATTGCTACCAAGAGCAAATAATCCAAAAAATTGGTAATTTATTCTTTAACTCCACAGCAATCCAAATATTCTCACGTATATTTGTATCTCCAATGATTACTCATGTGTTCAATCTTTCGAATCCACCAACACAAGCACGCCCTGACGCCTTAAGGACAACTCGGGCATCCTGGTGTCAAATTGACTTACTGTCTCCGCAAATTCCCGTATATAATTATTTATTTCTATAAGGAGCTACGAACCCCACATAGATGAGCATCAATAAAGGGAACATTCAGGATCTAGATGAAATGTTTCTTTCGCTATCATAAATTTCAGTTATGTGAATATATATTAACGTCTCAATCTGACTCCGAAAATTTGTTCAGACTGCATGTACAGTGGTTAGATGAGCCATACAACGTTCGTCAGGTCTATCAGGTAAGTCACTATTAGATGATCAACTTTTGTATCTCTGTTCTGTTTGAGATCCCCAAATAGAGATCGCTGCTCCTCTGCAAAAATAGCATTCGTACTTAGAGAAAACACGTGCAGAGTGGATTAACAATCCTATTCACTCAGCGGCTGCGAGAGTTGCGGAGACGTGGACGATCCACAATGTGAATCAGTTAAGGATAGAGTCATGGATGAGATTCTCGCCACTTTCCACCATTTTGGCCGGTAAAAATTTTTCCCTGATAATGTGTCTGAGTACAAAAAAGAGAACATGCACGACATTGGTCAATATCACGACACTACTTCGGTACGGAATGCTCGCGATCTGAACCTTGCGCCATACGGTCTGAATCCCCATCGTAGAAATCACATGAATAATCCGCAAAAATCAAAATACAAGCTGATATGCGATCAGGATCGCTCTGAATCTAACGGGCACACAAAAATGTCCGTGCATGTCCGTGCATGTCAGTGCAAAGGCAGTGCTTACCAGACTCATGTCAGTGCAATCCTTCTTATGTATAATAGGTGTCAGTGCAATGTCGGATAGATAATACAACTGTGATTGACGTACATCTGGAGAGCTAATCGGCCCAGCGGTTGTGTGCTGAGTGTGGGAAATACCTCAAAGGGATCCACTCCACTACTTAAGTATTGTCTGTAGGCTGAGGCTTAGATATCTAAGACAAACTGAAGCAACATTAAAATTTTTAGAGTAGCATAGTATATGAATACGAATAAAAAATGGGCACACCTTATTTGCTGAAGGTGCTACATTACATATAACATTTTACCGACCGCCCTTAGTGGCTGTGCCAAAAGCGATAACCTTGTGAATGAGCGCTTATGCACACACGAGTACAGGGAATTGACATTTGTACTCAAAATAAATTAAATATAGGACTATTTTGTCTATTTTGAATAGGCCTTGACCTGGGACAAGATTGTGCAGGTTCTTTGGGAGGGCCCCATAGGAAATTAAACATAATTACTGCCACGCTTTGCAATTGAGATGGTTAGATACATAAATTAAAAATCTGAGAAATAGTAATACACTCACCATTAGCTCAGTTTCATCCATAAGTCCATCTCTATCCCCACCATTCCATTCATCAGGTGGGTCCTCATAAAGGATCCAGTCATCCTGATGGTTTCCAACATCCAGACCCCAATGTTTGTTTCCAGCAACCTCAGCACAAATTGAATTTCAAGCCATTGAACACGGAGATGGACAGAGAAAAATTACACTGACCTGATATATTGTATAATGGGATGTAAGATTCAATATTAATTTGGGCCGGTGCATCCTCCTTCTTCGTAGTTGTGAAAACTTGTATGCATACACATGCTTAGCAAAGCCCTATATTTTTTTCTATGCAAAGCAAAATAACAGTGTTTGACTTTTGTACCTATCAATTGGCCCATCTATTAACACTGAATGAATAACTGACTATGCGCAGAAAGGAGAATGAGGTTGAAAGTGCAGGACTCCAGGATATTTGTGATGCAAATTCCAACCCTCTTTGGCTTGTCAATTCCTAAATTAAGTATTAGTTCATCTCCTTACTAATTCCTATGTCAATGCTTGGTCAGTGCATTGTCAGTGCAGGTCAGTTGTTGTCAGTGCATGCCAGTGCAAGTGATGTAAGTTCATGTTAAGTCTGTGCAAGTCCAAATCATTAGGTGTTAACTTGAGTGTGGGGTTGAGTTGATGAGAGATTTTTGCAGTTGTATTGCTATTATGACTTATATGACATATTTCCTACTGCTAACTAAGAAACTAACTAACTAATGTTTGTTGGATTGATTATGTGGGCTCATTTGAGTTGTTATCAATTATGGTTCAGCTCTCTCAATCGTGATATGAGTATATTATATCACTTCCTGACAATTTTATCAAGCTAGATATGACTTTTAGACTTTATTAATAGTTGTGCTATGGTGTACATAGCATTTCTACAGCTTGTGCATGAGTTTGACAAAACACAGCTGATCAGAACTTACATGTGCTGTAGTGCTTCAGTCAGAGACAGTATGCTCATTTTTAAAAGATTAAAACACTAATAAAGCACATTCCTTCTTTTATATCTCTTAGACATTCAAGCCTTGGTCTATGAAGAAGCCACTAGTTGTCAATTCAACAATTTTTGACCATTCCCATAATTTTTTAATCACAACACAGCCATCAAAATCACCAAACTATGTAGTGGCTATAGAAATACCTCTATACATGCTTATTACATTATTCTATAGTACTAAGTTAAAAATTCTTCCATATATCACAAATAAAACATATTCTCAGAAATTGTATCAGTGCATGTCAGTGCAAAGGTGCACTGATATGCACTGGCCAGCACAGACATTTTTCTTTGCCTGAATCTAACTCATATGAGTGAGAATGCACTCTAAGTCAAAAGAATTATAGAAAATAGGCTTTGAGTTCATGTTTCTTGGGAGGAAGTAAAATAAATAACTGTATAGCAGAAGTGGGGGAATTAATGATTATACTGGTTGGCTATCAACAGAATGGTCAGTTTGGTATATGCAGCTCAGAAAATTATCTAATGGACTTTCTGAGTGCAAATAATCATCCACAAAAGTCAGTATGGCATATCTCAATAATAGAGTAGTAAAATATGTTTCTACCCTCTGTAGTCTTTGATTTAATTCCCTTTAATAACTACTAATTTAACCCTGGTTTTGAACTACTGATCTAAGGTAGGTGTCATCCATTTTTGACAGATGTCACAAGATGTGACAAAGACTCCCAAAAATGGAAGGTGCTCACAAAAAATGCAGTAAATGTGAATTTATGAAATATTTGGCTTGAAAAATAGAAATCTGCTTTCACAAATGATAGTAATAGATTTTTTAAATAGTATCTGAAAATTTTATAGTAATCTGTGCAAACCATGTGAGCTATTTGCCAAAGAAGGTCAATCAATGTTTGATCAAAGATCACAACAGATTGATTCAATAATGCTTCTTTCCACTCCCACTCTGCCTCTCAGAATCTCCCATGATTGACTACTGATAACATTTTGATATTTTGTTGGGTCATGTAGATAAATGAGAGTAATATATGAAAGAATAAACAGATATAGAGATGCAATATGTGCATCAGATGGGTGCACCAGTATTTTTTTAAAATAACTCAGATAAATCACTGTATTTTTTAACCAAATTTTATGTGGGCATGTTTTTTCATAATCTCTACACTTTGTGGAAAGCACATTTATTAAAATTTATACCAATTTCTTAAATTTGCATTTGATGTCTAATTGCCACCTCACCTTCCTTTTCAGGATCTGCCACACTGATCACATGATGATTATCAAAAATGGATGACACTTACCTTAACTGGAATGTATCTATTGATTTAACCAAGAGGGCTCTGTGTTACAAACATCTTATTTTTCTTTTGCTTTTCTTTTCTTTTTGTTTTCTTTTGTTTTCTTACATAAAACATCCTGATCACATGATGGACAATGTCATATGATTGTACATATGACTCACTTGTATTGTGGAACTCCTGTTCCGTCTCAGCACGGAACACAGCAAACAAACAGCAATGACGCAGAAGACTTTAGGCAACAAGACCAGACTTCCACATCCGCCTATGACAAACTCAACCCCAATTCAGCACTTCTGCACCTGCCTGAAGACAAATTACAATATGAAGTGCCTATCTGATGAAGCTAATCATTTTACCGACAACCGTGACAAGCACCCAACCGGGAGACAGTAGAGGCTTGGAAAGGACCAAGCAGGTAAAATTTTAATGTAGCAAAACATATTTAAGTAGATTACTTTCATATGTTTCAGGACTGGATTTTCCCCCAAAAGAAATATCATTTCTCTTCACACACGTACCACTCAACCCTGCAAACATTTCAAACCAAGAAATCTCTGTATATTCGCTGTCCGCTGTATCGCTCGCTGCCCAAATTTGTACATATTGTTAAACTAAAGAACCTGTTCAGAATTCGCTCACCTACCTCGTTGTCGCCTCACTCGCTCTCTCTCGTCCATTGTTACACACCTGCCGCTTTTCGCTTCCATCTTTCGTACATGTTATCCTTCCGGGACATAACTACAGTCGCCCCACACTCAGAAACCCCCATTTGCTGGAGAATTTCCCAGCAGACAAAATAGAAGAGATTACCATCCGCCCCCGGACAGTAAAAGCTCTTTTCAGTATTCTGATGCACAAGTGTTGAATATTTATCTCACAGAAAATATAAAGTAAACATTTACCAGTTGATCCAGTTTTTCTTTATGCCTGCATTATTATTCCACTTCCTACACTGTGGTTGTGGACATTGGTATCAATTTCCAAGTTGTTTCTGGTCAATATTGCATTCATGACAATTGTCATACCTGATCAGACTATACTCCATTTGTTCAATTAGCAAACTTTGTACTCAGTTTCCATATAAAAGTTGTAAGCACCTCAGATGATGACACCGTGCAAAATCTTATCCCTATTGGTATCTCCAAAGGAACAGAGAAGTACACCAATGAATTGCTGTAGAAGGTATCAGCAGGTGTGCATAAAGTTCAGACCCAGTGAATATGACTGACCTGATGCAACTGACATTTTTTGACCAATAATTTATACTTCTGACCTGTAGGATCTCTTACAAAATCATTGGCTGTTGAACAAAATTTGGGACCTGAGATACAATTTCCTCCACTTTTTCAGTCCACATTAAAGCAAGGTGCTAAAGATAAAATTTGTTGAAAGGAAACATCTCATCTCCCAAGAAGAACTACAGTCTTGCTATTTCGTGAGAAATGGAGTACCTAACGGATAAGTTGCTCCGAGGAGGCGAAGATATATTTTTGTGACTTTTCACCCTCACTCCCCACCTCTAGTCATTGATCTCGTCCAAGAGCACGTTCTCAAAGCCGGCTACAACTCAAGG
The DNA here is from genome assembly GCA_023853785.1 of Psilocybe azurescens. NCBI lineage: Eukaryota > Fungi > Basidiomycota > Agaricomycetes > Agaricales > Agrocybaceae > Psilocybe > Psilocybe azurescens. The sequence continues at coordinate 42,443 of JAJIRX010000804.1, read as the reverse complement.
AGTGGCGGAATGTGGACAATGTACCAACACTCATATCTTTTTTCAGGCCTGCCTGGTATCCCCTCCCCCTTACCTGCCTAATGCAGTATGTTTTTTTCTGTAAATAGATGTTTTCGCATGATTTTTCGAATGTTTCCAAGATGGGCGGTATATTTAGTAAGTTAATGCTATTATAAAACCTTCACAAACCAGTGCGGCGACGCTTTGCGCCACTAGAGCTAGATTTATAACTGTAGCATACCCAATTCTTCGAGACAAATTGAAAGTCGATACATTCAATGTGAAACTAAAAAGAGCTCAATGATTATTTGCGGGTATCTACAGAAAATTTGACGCGCCCGGAACGCCTTCAGCACCACCGAAATTGTTATCGAAGCACAATTTGAAGTCCTAGGTGCTCATCCGCGATGATTCTGCGGTAAAAATAGCCAAACTTTTTTTTTCGGTGACCGGCCGGACCCTCCCCCTCCAACCCTATGTTCGGGATCCACGTTCCGCCACCTCCTTGCTACAAGTCCAACGAATCAGCCATCGCGCAAGCCAAAAACACTCACATGGCGAGCGCGATCCCAACGGGAAAGAAGTGTATCGTTTCTGCCTAAAATGGAACATGCCGGAATTGCACACGGCACAACCGTTGGACTATCTATCCCGAGATAAGTCTGAACCAAGTCAGGGTTCGACGTTACAACACTCAGATCGTCACACCCGTTACTCCAGTACATGTTTCCTAGGGCGGCCGTGGACTTATATGATAGCGGGAAACCCAGACCGCTACAAGAAGACAGTCACAGGGAAGGACTTCCCCATCCCCGAGAAGACTTCATAGTCGTCCTAAACAGTTTGCCCTGTATACTCGGCCCAGAACACCAATAGTTATCAATTCAAAATCAATTCAGTAACGTCTCACTCCTGCCTGCTCCAAAATTCTGACGATCTAGAAAATAAACCCTATGGGGTTAATCTAGCTCTACTAGACCATCTTGTCGCGTTGTCCTTCATGTTTGGGTATTGTCCCCTGAAGATTATTGTCGTTCGGACCGCACATGCACGGGTACCCCATGAAAATTTTGACAAAGACCCTCTTGTCTTGTGCATAGTGCAAACTGCGATGTTGGGTGAGCGGCACTGAGCAATGGGTGGTCTTATCATTCTTCAAAACGTTGCACGGAAAATTGAACAAACAATAACTTGACACCGATCTAACAAGTGATTAAAACGCTTGTGCATTTGCATCTAGAGGTGATGGGTTCAGATACCCCCACAGTTTCACTGCTGGATACATTAGGCTGTCATGTAGGGAATGGCGATCGTATCGGGGGTGAGTCGGAGAAGAGACTACGGTATTATTCACGCTATGGGCGAGTGAGTCCGCCGAACAGTCTGGAATATCGTCCGATGCACAGTTCGGGGCGGACTCTCAGGGGACCAGATGCCCTCCTCATCGCTCAGCCCAGTTATGAGTCCATTCCGCAATCATAACTTACAGGGTTCTCAAACATCACAAGTGCCTCTGAGTATAAAGACATAAAGATTCAGCAGTGTTCATTACATTCATTACAACATTTATTCGTTTCTAACATCCTTTAGCAAATCCCTTCGCTCCACGATTTTCAACCCCAGACAATTTGACCTTCTTCGTCTGCGCAACATTAAGCTTCTCAAAGCTCTCGAGGTCGACCAACCCATTGATCGTCGTCTGGATAGGAAGTAGCGTCTCCAACATACCGCCATAATCATGAACAGCGACCTGGTCGGGGTTTCCCGTGTCACATCCAAATACGCGTTGATGACTGCCTGCATCTCGTCCTGCACCTGCTTGAGCTCTGAGATTCCTTGTTTGAACTCATAATACCCGAAACACGGCGCTGCGCGCTGGCCGTTCTGGCCGATGGGCTGAGAGATTAGGAACTTGGCGAGAGGTGCGAGGACGCCCATCATGATGCCGTACATGTTTTTGAGAACGAGATTCTGTCTGCTACTATCCTTTTCGACATGCCACAGGGTTTCGATGGTACGGAGGAGGAAACAATAAACGGCGTCAAATGCCAATGATACCTGCAAGGAAGTGTATCGTCAGTATGCAGTTCTGTAGGAAGTCCAGAGACGTGATGATAACCTGATATATTCTGCGATCGAACTTGAAGTAATCCGACGTGACTGGATTTTCTATGACGGGATAAACATCCCAGGACGCGTCTCCGTTTTTCAGATCCATGAAGACGTCATAGTGGTCTTTCTCCATCTTATCTGGATCGTCGTATGGGCCTGGCGAACCTTCGCCTTGTATAATGATAGTATCAAGAGCTTCAAGCGCGGTGTCAAGATCTTTGACGACAATGGAGCCACCAGCATCGCGTTCCTTGGCTTGGTATCCGAGGCCAGGTGCAAATTGGTATACAGCAGTTTCGGGATGGAACAACGGATCGTTCTGGCCGTCCAAGTATTTCAATCCTGGTAAAATTGGATTGGATTGGGTCAGGACTTGGATATCAATAGAACTTAGATGATGACTAAATACCTAGCTTGATGGCGTCGTAAAATTGGCCGAGAGTTTGATACTCGTCTGATTCTGGTTTCGCCCCGTTTGCTCTCGGGTCTCCACCTGAAATTTGTAATGAGCGGTCCGGGTCAGGAAAACCGCAGAAGCCACTATTTGACATGAATACGTACATCGATAAATGTCTGCAGATTAGCCTTGTTGGCCTTTCGAAGCTGGAGCCATAACTTTGGTACGCGACCGGGCATCAGCATCGGGTAGGAAGGTATATATCTTGGATCGTAAAGTTTGGGATTACCACCAACAGCGAGGAGGACGTTTCCAGCGAGACTAAGATGCAGCATTTCTTCAGCGACAACGCCTAGATCAACAACCATGCCATTAGAACCATTATTACAGAGTCGAAACACATCTCTTACCTCGAATGGCACCAATGACAGGATCCCAATAGCGTGGATCATTGGTGTACTGTGCCGGGATCTTCACGCTATACATTCCAAACAGGTACAGAGGGATCGTAGCCAGCTCGATGGCCATCGCAGTTTGAAGATGGGTACGGAGGCTCTCAAGAGTAGTAATGGGATTGTTCCCTGAATCGGGTTTGGGGAGGATAAGAGGACCACCGGCAGCACCGTTCTTGGCTGGAGTGTGCTGAGCAGGTAAAGTATCTTTCACCCGGCGATGGACTTCACTGCGTTGAGTCTCGACGAATATAGGTTCAGGTCCGAAGGAGGGGCGTTGGACGATGAAACCCAGCTTGTGCCAGTTTTTAGCCATGTCCGTGTTCGCAAATAGCGGCTGATCCGAGTATTCGTCTGTGATAAGATGGTGATTGCGGTTAGCATGCTTTGATAGACTCGAAAAGATGTGTATTACCAGTGTAATTTTGATGCAGTCCACGCTCCCAAGGTACTCTGTCGTTCAACTTCTTCGCGATGTTAGCAGGGGCAACTGACTGCGAAACGATCTTGTAGACTTCATCAGTGACGATCGTGTCCGGACGGGCGGAAGGCCACCTATTGTGCGTGGATTAATGATGCTTCGGGTATGCCAATGGAAGTCTTACCAGTAAGATCGGCACATGTAGAAATCACTCTGCCACGGTAAAGAGAGGAAACGTGTGAGATCTCCGGCCTGAACGTCCAAGTTGACTGTGAAGGGTGTGTCGAGCTGATAGGTCTCATCGAGCTCTGCGTTCCACGACATTTCGATACCGGGGTAGAGAGGGGCGCCGATCGTCGCTTCTAACGCAGCTTTGGTGAGCGCTGCGGGCTGTTCTGTCATGGGAATATCATCGAATTTCTTGTATTGCTTCACAGGGGTCTTGGTGAATTGGCCTTTGCTCCACTTCACGAGACGGTCGTATTGAAGTTCAGTGACCGATGCGAAAGTGGTTGGATCACCAGCCGTGGTTCGTCCTCGATGTATCACTTAGTCCCATGACGGTAGTTAAATGTGGTAAAGGGAACACCTACCGCCGTCGCCCGAAAGCCAGGGCATGAAATACGGATACGCTTGTCCAGTACGTGCTTGGTCGTATTTCGCGTTGGTCTCGGGAAGTCGCATACGCATGATAACACCTTTGCGGATTGCTTCACTGTCTTCTGTCTCGTCAGATAGTGATTCTTGCCATCCTTCGTCGAAGAAATTCCCATGAGAATTCGGACCTATGATAGCTTCAGCACAAACAAACGAGGAAATCATGCATTATATCACGCACCGTGTCCGCCATTCGCCTGACCGTTGACCCAAGAAAGAAGGGGAGGGCGTTGGAGCAGCGGCCATATGTGTTGGTACCAGTTCACCTCTCCAACATCGTATGCTTCACCTTGCTCGGTGCGTTTCTTCCTCTCGTAGATATCCTCCATCAAATCATACAGCGATGTTGGTGCATAGATACCATTAGCGAATTTGGGAGTCGTCCCAATAACGCGAGCTTTTCCCTGCACTTCGACCGACTTTCCTGACCCTGAAGCAGTGATGGTTGCAGTGATCCACCCGTCAGAAGTGTCGTCGATCCAGTCAGACGAATCGAAATCAGTCATGAGGTAGGGATACGGATCGTCCTCCTTAGCGATGGACATGGACTGTCCGCGACCAGCGAGAACAACGAGCCGGCCTTGCTCGTCAGTCCTGGCCTCTCCGAGATAGATATCGGTGGGCTGGTCCTTGGAGCCGTAAAATTTCCCTGACAGAGGGACAGATTTCGCGCTGCATCCGGTGATTTTCTGAACACCACTATCGACTATCAGCTTGGTTCGTTGGTCTGGAGGCAGCTATGGCATTGACCCATCAGCAATGCGACATTAGACAAGAATTCTAGATTTACATCTGGCTGTACAGTCGGATTGCGAAGCGTCGTGTTTCCTGGCTGAAATGCGCCTTCTTGGGTCCTTCCTGCGATGGGACATTAGATGGTGAGAAGACGGATCGGATCTACGTACCCATAAATGTGTACCAGGACGCTTTCTTGTTCACGAGTTGGACATTCCACGCGATATCCCATCCACTCTTTTTGTTTATCTCAAGAACTTTACCATCCTTTCCGATGGCGTACACCCTAAAACGTGCGGCCTAATGAAAGAATTAAGTGACATCCAGGGCGGTGACTCTAGATATTACCTGACGCTTGACGGCGCCATTGACATCTTTGAATCCGTTCAGAGGCTCTTCAAAGTATCCAGGAACTTCGGGTCCATAGAACCATCCATCATCGAGAGTCGAGTTTCCAACGCGTGCGAATCCAATGGGAGGGTAAATGCGCACACTATCCCAAGCAGGAGGAATCGACATGTTTGAGTTGTTATTCCCAAAGTCCAGGAAGCCTATACTTTATACTTTCTGTTCATCACGGACCGAGTAACTCCAGTGCTACATAATGAAGTCTCCATATGGCTCGGATACGATGGTCATTTGAGCGAGTTAGACCCAGACACTGGAGCAGATAATTGAGATGTATCGCTGAAAAGAGATGATAATGATCATGAAATAGCACCATTGCGGGGGAAACCCACTGAGTCGGAACCCTCCTGCAATTGTGGGTCTTGAATGCGAACCTGATTTTCACAGATAAGAATACCAATGACTGAGATAGTGAAGCCGAACATGCAAGAAGACATTGCCAGGAACAATGGCAAGACAGCAATTGGACAGCAAAAATGCAACGCGAACGTTTATTTGGTTAGGCTTGGTACCGGGGTTGTCAGCGTCCGAGTTGATCGATCTTTGAGGGTCACTTTTCGTGTCACCTGAGTTTAGGACAGGTAGATAATATTAATAGGCAAAGTAATTATCACGAACATGAGAGCAATATTAGCAGCTGTAGCTTAGCGAGTGGGTGAAAACACGAAGTGCTCTCCGCCCGGAGAGAATGAAAAGTCTTCATGCTTGTCCGAGACGAACTCGCGACGGGCGGGTGGGTCCAAGCATTTAGTTTACTGGACGAAACTTTCACGCCGGACAGGAAATAAAGTTTTGCCACATCACTCGTTCGCTCAAAGACTACGTTCTAACCCATCAACTCATTCTTCGCTTCCGGATAGAACTACAAGCTATGTTTAGCTGTCAATAGAAACCAGGCATAATGTGATCGACTTGTGTGTGTGGCTACTCTTCAACAGGTGGGTGCCAGAACACTGTCAGAACACCTTGAGAACATAGAGACAAACTATTGGCCTAAGGGGGATTAGACCGACTACTCTATAGAGGTATTGTAATAATTTTAATCATACTGCGGTCTCATTAAAGGAAACTGAAGGGTCCAAGTCTCCCAGAAGGTCCTACGTCCCACTAAGCACCACGGGGCTAGATCGACAGTTGTTCCTAAAGCAGGACAGCAAGTTTGCGAACGTTGTGTCTTTCTTTAACAGTGATCTTGCTTGCTGTGACATCATATGACACGAGGAGGATAGTGTTTATCAAGGTACGTTATGACTTCCCTTGTACTTTTTCTCTGAAAATTGGTTAGCAGCTGAGACATAGCATGTCAGTCGTGGTAATTGGTGGCGGGCCTGCAGGATGTGCGACAGCGCTGAGTCTTCACAAAAACACGCCGAAGGTTTCCTGTTTGGTCATAGATGATGCCGATCCTTCATCTTTTAAGGTATGTGCTGATTTCATCTCTTTCTCTCGAATCTGACCATTGAAACTTAGATTGGAGAATCGTTACCGCCTGAGTCTGGTCGAATCCTTCGATTCCTGTGCCAGCCTCTAACCAAGGAGCTAAATGAAAAGGTTAGCAAGGGTGTATATACGACATGTACTGGGAACGCCTCTGCCTGGTCGTCGCCAATCCTTGAAGAACGACATTCCATCATAAACCCTTTTGGACACGGTCTTCATCTCAATCGCTCTGATTTTGACGAGCTGCTAAGAGATGCAGTTCGCATTACTGGCTCTGAGCCTGCATCTCTATTGGAGTTAAAAAGGCGACGTTCAAGGGAATTGAACAAGGCGATGACGGTCTTTGGGATATAGAAGTCGAGGTGAATGGAGAAAGGAACGTAGTCAAAACTGGATGGGTGGTAGATGCCACTGGAAGGAAGGCGACAGTAGCTACAAAGGTAAGTGAAATTAATCGATATTCCCCCTAGGTTTTTGTTTATAACCCCTCATTTTAGCTCAACGGCCGAATTTCATCGCGTAGTCCACTCCTGGCATTCTATGCTGTGTTCGTCTCCGGAAATTACGAAGATTCTCTTGATAGTGACAACGACATGCGTACCCTCATAGAGGCAACCGCTGAGGGATGGTGGTACAGCTCGTTCCTTTCTCACACTCCAAGCACACGCGTTGTCGTCTTCCATACTCTCCCTTCACATCCCACAGCTAAGTCCTCCCGCCGTTCAGAAGGCTTTCTCAATCTTCTTCAAGCATCATCAACACACATTTCGGAAATCATCACGAAATATGATTATGATTTACAAAAGGGATACCCACGTTGTACCGCTGCAGGATCTTCAGCTCTGGACAAAGCTTTCGATGTGGACAAGCACTGGGCATCTGTTGGAGATACTGCGATGGCTTTCGATCCACTCTCGTCCCAGGGAATCATGACAGCGCTCGAGACGGGTACATACCTAGGGTTGCAGCTCTCTCAGCATCTTAAACATGAAATTGCAGACGATGATTTTGAACGCAATATGGGAGAAATATACACGCAGGTGCAAACGGAGTACGAGAAGCATAGGGCGTATTATTACTCCATAGTGAAACGCTTCTCTGGAGAGATGTTTTGGGAGAACGTCGTCAGAAGTCAAGTTACCTAGGATACTCAGCGTATATATGCACACCGTGAGTTTACGAATTCACATGATCTCGCTATAAGAAGTCGTCTACACTTCCCATGAGTCAACCTTGCGCTGTGGGCGAATAAATCTCCCCGAAGCACAGCTTATTGTAGGATAAACTCTGTACAGTCTAGCCATAGCTCAATAAGTTACACGTCGACAATTTTCCATTACACAAAACGGAGAGACGAACTCCCCTTGAAGAATTGTTATTGTATAGACAAATTTACTTCTTCGAAGTCAGAACTTTGCCAGTAATCTCCGTAGCATACCCCTCCCCTTTCTCGTTCTCCCCTTTTACAAACTCTGATATGTAGTCCGGCGCGGTCTGGACCATGTTCCCCTCTGCAGGTACCGGTGTTCCCCAAGTTACCCAAGATGGAACAACGCCAGTCCAAACCCTCTGCCGCATTGCTGGGTCATCCAGATCCGCGCGATCATTCCCTGGTGGTCCTGCCCTTATTTTAGCGCTGGCGCCAATGATTTCCACGCGAAGAACAGTGGTGGCGGTTAGTTCGGCGGGCGTAGGCGGAACTCGAGAGTGTTCCCAGCGGGAAGGGATGAGAGAGTCAGTCATTATTCGAAGGGCGTACAGCTTTTCAGCCGGGTCTGTTACGATGCTTGCGTAGCCGTGTACAACGGCGCTGCGGTAGTTGCAACTGTGGTTGAACGGCGTGAGCGCGAGAACAACGCCGTCCATGTGGGTTGCAGCGATGCATACGGGTGTGCCAGGAAGATTCGAGTAAGTGGTATCGTCGGATTCAGAGTGAACAGTTGGGAGTTTCATGAATCGGGAGGATGCGTGACCGTGGAGGTATACAGACACTGCTGAGGTCTCATTTGCATTCGGAGATGTGTAGGAGCCTGTGCATCCTATCATGGGGAGAATTGTGGGGAATGGGTCATCATCTACCGATGTAGGGTTGAAGGAGACGTGCAGGACCGGACAAGAGTCGATTATACCATGGATCGTTACATGATCATAATTGGCTAGAGGTGTGATCGGATAGATGGAGGTCAACGATGTTATAACAAAATACCAGAATACCACGTACCTCTTGTTTTATAGCGATTCACGGTTGTACGTTCAGTGGGCTCATATACTTCAGCTACTCCTGTCATATCGACGTTTTCTCGAGCGTTGACTGGAGGTTTTGAATTTGAATTAGGTGGTTTTGAACAGTTGGATACTGGCTCGAGTCATAGCCATCAACGATATAGTTTGTCGGCGTGCAGCGGATCTCCGTCGCCATTCCGCTTAGACCCCCAATTAGTATCCCACGGAGGTCGCGGAATCAGGGTCATAACGCGATTCGCGACGGGGTGCCTAGTGACTCTTCGCAGCACAAGTCTAGATATTTGAACGATGAAAGTTGAAGTTGGGAAACCTACGAGGTAGGAACCTTTTCTTGGCGACAAAAAAAACAGCGGGTAAATGCGGTATCGGCAAATGCATGCCGACATCATTTTTCGAAGAACCAGCCGGCATCTGCCTAATATTTTCATCGCTGGCAGGTTTGCATGTAGCGCTTTAATCTGTCTCTATAAGAGAACGCGTTCCTCTGACTGTGAACACACAAGTTTTGATCAAAAATATTTGATTATTTGGCGGGCATCTAAGGTCGATTTTGGCAACGCAAAATCGGAAGATGAACTGGGGAATGATAAATTGTGATTACACGCAACTTTGATATCGGAGACTTGCAGGTTATTTCATCGAATCATGAAGGTGATGCCCTTTTTCCGATTCAGGCTCTGGTTAAAATAGATGGTCAGGTATGCCATAAGCGTCGACCTGTACGACTTGAGAAATCATTGAAACAAACGTCCCCTACATTATGGCCGCCAGGATAGCAGTAGTTAAGAGCGCCCACGCATTCAACTCAGAGCGTTACTCATCAAGGAGAATTCAATCCTCCTTCGAAGGATATGTGAAAGAACGGCTCTCCAATTATTTTTTTGGTTGCAATGGTTTGGTATAAAAGTTGCCACAACAAACTCGTATATGCATTGTGTATCCATTGTTAATCACACTCGCAAGCTATACAGTGGCTTTACCAGCCCTTTTGGTGTTCCAACCATTCAAGCAAGATGCAATTCAAATACTTCGCTCTCGTGATCATCGATGCCCTTGTGTCGATTATGCTGCCGCACCTGCTGATATTATTGTCACTGTTACAAGTATGTACCATCTGTATGTGTTCAATGTCTAGCTGATGCCTGCTGCTCAGAGCTGGACAATGGTATCACCGAGACTGTGACGACTAGCACTGGCCTCGTTCAAAACGCTAGACGCGCTACCATCGACATCAGTGGTTCTATTTACTTCTCCAGATGTTCTAGGACGGTTGGCCAGGGCCCAAAACGAGGCAGACTGCGGTGGGCAAAATAACATACTCTTCTCAGAAAATACCCTGAAAAAATCCAACTGCCCGTCGGTAATCCCTTCTAAAGATTTTTAAATGCGAATAAGGTGACGAAAGCATTGACAGGTGGTATCTCCGTAAGGGAGTTTCCAAATTTGATAAAATCATGAAAGATCCACATACGGCGATATTGGGGCTCAAGGCTGCGATTTCCCGCGGACCCAGCGGGGTCAAAGGAGCTGAACCTGATCTGATTCGTGTGAATGCGTAGGCGATGTGATGCGAGCTCGATTGACGGGATATAGGGTTCTCACGGCCTTGTCCACAATATCCTCCACGAGTTCAGCGGGTAAGTGGGGCACGAATCGCGCTACGTGGAGTGAAATTTCAACCATGAGATCTCAGGGGTCCGAGCCAATTGGCAAAGTTGCCAATAATGGACCCGAATTATCCGCATCTGAGGAGATATGATAATGCGTAGTCAGAAAGACCGAGAATTCGGTTCGATGAGACTCGAACCAGCCTTGGTCGGCTTTTGCACCCAAGCTGCACAAAGCCCGATTATTCACTAGTATTAGATACTCAATTGGCCCAGGAGGAGGTCGAACCGCAATTGCTTGGTGATGGTGGTCCTGGTCAGAGCTCTGACGGGTCAGGCATCGCGCGCGCAGCTGAAAACCAATACTGGAATCCGTGTCACCATTCTGCACTAGTGAAGGAAAAATTTATTTCTTGTTAAAGGACATAAAGGAAAGTGTGATAGAGTGTGTTGTGTATAAAATATTGATTCGAAAATGAAAAGGGGACCCCTTATGTGATCTTCTTTCCAGACATACCCAATTTCATGGATACCCACTTCCCAATCTCCTCGCAGATGGGATTGACAGCTAAGTAAATCAAGTCAGCATTCGTATCTCCAAAAGACAGAGCATATCCACAATGACCTTTCAACGCATACATCTGTACGCTCTGCCTGACGGGCCAGCTAACAACGCCGATACCTCCCAGTTCAACTGCATCCTTCATGCATTTCGCCATTCCTGCAGCACTAGCGAACTCGCCTCCAGGAACGGTACTTCCCTGTCCGCGCATCATCTTGGTCATACGTGTGTCGATAAAGCCAGGCTGGACAGTGATAACGTCCACCCCACAGGGAGCGGCGAGTACGCGGAGAGAGGTGGAGAAAGTATTGATGAACGCTTTAGTGGAGGCATAGGATATCATGTCACATGGGACAGTGATCTAATTACGTACCATACGGAATTTGAATTAATTATGATGTGATGTGTCACACGGCCCGAAAGAGACTCGGCGAAAAGGCAATTATGTAGTGCTCGTCACGGTGTCAAGCGAGGGCCCAACAATGTCGTGTGAGGTACGGTGTCAAGTGGACACCACCCCTGGTACACTGCACCCTAGCACACCCTCGCGCCCCTGCGGGGGCGATTTTTGATTTCGGCAGCCGGTTTTCAGCAAATCTGGCGTCGGCTCCCGTCATTCTAATGCACTTTCTGTTGGGTACTTTCATCCCATTCTGGACACTTTTTACCATCCCTGGTATACCAATTTAGGATGAATTGTGGGGAGAATTGGCAGGGGGAAGGGGCGGAGGTCCGATTGAGGTAAATAAAATATAAAACAGAATTCGTACTCGTCATTTGTCTAGCATGAATGCTCGTTTGAGAGATTGCAGTAAAACAGATGGTAAAATGGTTCCTCAATTTATGCAGTTTCTAGTATGGCCTCTGCCACGAGGGTGTTGAAGTGCAGTACGGCTTCCGCATATCTTAAAATGCTCTACATATCCAATACATATTTGTTATGCAGCTCACTTGGCAAATCAATTGAAATTTGAATGAGATTGGATGGAATCGGGCCGACATTGACTTGCTCGCCGGGCTTCATCTGAAGCACCACGGGTGCCGCGGTATGTAAATATTGAGCGGCTGCCGTCCCGCCTTCTATTTACTGCCTCGCCCTAGAGCCGGCTCCATAACCTGTATATATATAATGGAGCCGTTCTGGTCTCCAAAATTAAGATTGGCAACCGGGGAGCTGCTTGAATTGATCATTAGTCGCCGCCACTGGAACTGTGAATCAGCAACCGGTTTTATGTTCAGCGGATGCCGGAAGACTTTCATAAATTGAATACCGGCAGCCGGTGCGGGTATGGTGATGGATGACCCAGAAATTTGTGTGGCGGGCTCCGTAGGGTTTTCAATTATTTGCCACCGGTGCCGCAGGTGAAATCCAGAATCTGGGAATTGGGATGGAACAGAAAGCGGTTGCTACAGAAATTTAGATTACACCATAGGCTGCCGTAACTTTCGGAAAACGTAGACGCCATCCAGTTTGGGAATATGTCGGGTGCCGTCATTGTCGTTGTCTACTATGTCTGCCCGCCGTCTGTTGCTCATATTTTAGTATACATGGGTGAATCTCAATATGAAATAGTTCCAAAATTATTCCCAAATAAAGTGGAGCGCGATAACAACGCCGACGGCACCGCCGCCGCTTTCTATCATTCAACTGTCTCAACTCATAGCAATTCAAAGTTAGTTTGGAATATAATGCGGGGGCCAGTTGCACCTTCTCTTTGTGTACCCGTAAACACATCAATAACGCAGATTTTGAATCTTTAATAACAAGCAGTCACTTGAAAACAGCACAGAAATACTAATTCATCATTGACGGTCAAAATGTCTCTAGTTACTTTACAAGGTTTACACTAACTAAAATCCCAGGGTGTCTACCTGGTACAGGTTTCAAAAGATCGAGGAGTTCGCTGCTAAGACGATTGTTAACTTCGTTAAGAGCGTTTCTATCATTCGAAGAAGTGGGGAATCGACGAATCGACGAAGGGCCTGGTTCCATCGACATTGAAGAGGATGCATATGGTGAACTGGGGATTGAAGAACTAGGAAGAGGGCTGGCCTCTCGGAAGGGGCTTGATAGCCTTGTGGGAGTTGAGGGGGCACTTTCAACGTTACTTTCATAATTATCTTGTACTTGCGATGTTTGTGAAGATGTAAAAGTGTAAATCGGGGCCGGGGCCCCAGATATCGGGAAATGGAGCCGGGCGCCGAGGCATATTATCGTTAATGCAGAGGTCCGCTTTTGGTTTTCTTTTCGAGTTTCTGATGAAGTAATCGGAATCCACTATGGACGCCGGGGAGTCAAGTCGCTGATGTACTCTTCACTTTCATCGCTTACAACCTTGTCTCTGTACTTCTCCTCGATGGCCATTTTCATAGTTGCCTCATCGAATATGTCTTCGTATTTGAATAGATTTGTAAAACCATTAGGGTTTGGCGGTGGGGTGTCCGACAACTCCCTCGTCAGACTCCGGTTCAATTAGAAATTTCTTTTATCTTTGACCCTATCCGACTTCTTAATTCTTGTCGCCGCAGCTGAAGGTTTAGAATTCTCCGGCCGTCCGTCGTGAACTTCGGTTTCAAGAGCCCTTTCCCGAGCTTTCTTGTATTCCAAGAAGGCCTCGACATGGAGATCCACCGCATATTTCCATGGACGGAGGATTACGGTAGGGGGACTGAGGGGAGCGACATATCCTTCCTTGGCAGCCGCTTTCAGGTCGACCAGGAGGAAAACATGATTGGGCTTATATACTTTGTCATAATAAGCTCTTGCATAATCCCAACGATCCTGTTCTGCTTGGATGTTGACCACCGGTCTTTTTTCGATGGCACGTTGTTGGCAATTGGAGCAAGATCTGGAAGTGAAGACTCCTGCACAAAGAAGGAACCGCTTCGCAGCGTTAGGCCCGCCGGTGACTTCATGGAGGCCGCACCCAATGTAACAGAATCGGATTGCTGAGAGTCGGCCGTGGCTGCATCCGTAGCAATCACACTGTAAGGGCTTTCATCACTAACGTGGGGTTGCAAATTTTCGGTGTCCAGGGTGGATTCTGAAGGGAGAGGTGTGCACTTGAGACCAACAATAGTTGGCAATTCCATAGCGGCCGCCAAAGACATGTGTGTCCTGGAGAGGGTACCCACACCTTCACTTGTTCCTACACTGGATGGCAACACAGTGGCAATTTCTGTATCGGTGGCAGGCTCAACTTGTAGCGCCACATAATTTGTAGGAGCAACTTCCAGGTACACGGCAAGAGCTTTATCGCTTGCTGGGGCGGAATAAGAATATGGCGTGATCGCGATGGCTGCAGTGCAAGCAGTTCCCTGAACAGTACCGGCCTCCGTATCAGTTGCCGGGATGCAATGGTCGGAACCCGGGCAGCTGCTTGCACAGTACTTTGTGTTGGGATGGTCACCGACGTGATGGCTGGGCATTTACTTTGATTCTTTGAAGAAATAACCTCGCCGTTTATCGTGACTAGCCGAACCTTCCCCAACATCCATTGCTCTTCATAATGATTCTTCGCGTCGGTAAATTCGCTAAACTGCACTACCGAAAAGCCAGGGCAGGCAAGGACTTTCTCAATGTTGACATGACGAGAGTGTATAAGACTGCAAACAATTTTTCAGATTTCATTTTCACAAAGGACATTCACGAACATACGTAGACAATTTCATTAAACCGACAATAGGGCCGGCTGTGACAGAAACCAAGTCCCTACCAGGATCCACCATGTCGTCAGGATGAGGTATATGGACCTTGGAAAAGTTTATGCCCTCCATATCTTCATGGTGCGCAGTAATTGAGCATTTCATTGGATTGACAGGTTCGCGGGAATGGGATATCTTTGAGTTTGATGTATTGAGGTTTCCAGAGTCCATAATAATAAACAGAGCTTTTGATTTAGTAGGAGTAGGTAGAGAATTAACGTTATCAGGATGTAGGATGATCGACAAGAAGAAAAAAAGTTCCCAGTGGAAGGTGACCACAAATAAAGACAATTATTTTGATATCCCTTGGTTATCCCTTCCAGCTTATTGATCTCTTGGCATCCGGGCTCTGGAAAGAAGCATTGTAGATAGTTTTATACCAAAACGGAAGCCGTGTGAAATCACTGGGCGCCCTATTTTGTTGACGACAGCGGCCGCCAGAGTCATCAATCAGTCATTCCGATTGAGACGTCAGTTTGTACGTGCATGCCAGGCTTTTTACACAAAGCTGCACAAGAATCATTTTTTGCAACGGCTTTCCCATTTTCCCCATGAAAATTTGCCGTGCCAATTATCCCACTTGCGTAGTGGGCGCAACTGCCCACCAGTCAAAGACCAGTGCAAAGGCGGCGGCCGGTTATATTTACAAAAGTATGTGGCCACCGCCTTCAACCTGCCGCTTTCTTTGTCTAAGAAGCTGAATCATACTGTTTTCATGAATTAAGTGACCAAAACTGCATTATAATTCTGTATATAGTATAATTTTAACGTGGGGGCCAAATGAACAACAGACTACTACGGGCCCCGACGTAGTAAATGCAAACAAAAACTAAATGTAAAAGTCCCAAAAAAAAGACAGGCGATGTCCGACAAGAAAGCCCAGCACGACGGAACGACAAGACAAAATATATAACAAATATGTCGCCGAGAGGGTGCAGAAAAAGTACACGCCATTCCTACATTTTTTGTTTCTTGGATGGGCTACGTCCAGCAACAGTCGCGGTTGCCTTGCGTTTCAAGGCGGCCCCGCTCCATCTTCGTTGGTAATTCCATCCGTGCTGTCAGGCCTGCGTAGAAGACGCTACGGGAAGCGATATAACTTTCACGGACTTTGGGCATGTCCCCATCATGACCGCTGGAACCGTCGTTGTCTGATCCGCGGCGCCGTTGTCGATGCCGCTCGACTCGCCTTCAGATGCGTTTTGCATGCGGTTGCTGAAGGGCGTCCTCAACGTCGGTCGCCCTTGCACGTCGTCGACAGCCCAGCCGTTGTTGTTTTGGGCGGATGCCAGCCGGTTGACAGTTTCCTTCAACTTCTGAAATTCCGACATGAGGTGCTTGCTGTCGTCCCTGACCACTCGAAGGCTAGAGACAATGCTCATGAGGATTCCTCCGAAATCCTCGGGCATTGCCCACTTCCTCTCCATATCTTCCAGGATCCGCCTTGCTGCTCGAGCATTGGGATTAAACGCCTCCCTGACAGATCATCTGCCATCTCGTAGTTGATTGTCGTCCCAAAACCTAGAATGGGGGACTTCGCCACTGCTAACGGGCACTTCTTCTTTTAGCGTTGCACTCCATACAAGCATGGGGCGCCCGTTGTCCTTGTCGACCATGACTAGGCATGGTATTTGTGCTCTAATGCACGACCTACAGGCAACCTCTCCTTCAGTCCACTCCCTGACCTTTGATGACCTGGCCGAGGCTGCTTTGATGACGCGAGCGGCCCCGCTTGCGTCCCTCGACTGCGGATGTCGACGGAGCCGGTCGACGAGCACTGGAATTAGATGCCTCCATTCTTTGGATAGCCGGACGGGTCCGACGAGTGGTGGTGGGAGGAGCGGTGAACTACGTAGTGTGTGATTTGATATATAAATCGAAAACCAAAACACAAACCAGAGAGGAATGGTCTAGACTAGATAAGACGACTCTCTCCCTGTTGAGTTAAAGTGAGGGCTGGCTTTGCCACTAGGTTGTGTAGATGTATGTGGTCTGAGGAGGGCAGGGACGTATGAAGGAGGAGGAATGGATGAGGGGATATAAAATGCCCTTGAGTATTTACTGGGAGGAAGCAACCCGACTTGATTGGGGTAGAACGGTGTGAATGAGGTGTGATGACTGTGGAGGGGCCAAATGACTAGATAAATCGTAGGGATTGATACGGGGGCAGGAGTGAGAATGTAGTCTTGATCCTAGTGCGCTTCAAGCAAGTCTGCAGTGTCTGCAAAGCTAGAAGTAAAGTCTGCTGATAGAATAATGACTTGAGCGGCCTGGAGTGATAGATGATGAAGGATTGTGCGATGTTCTTGAACCAAAAATCAAACAGAGCGGTGAAGTGAATGAGGGATGACTAGGGCGATGGATGAAGATGACAACAAGACCAAGATTGCAGAATAAAAATATTCTGGAGCAATAGAAGCGATGGGGAGTTGAGGATCTTGATGTAGAGGAAGAATGAAGGGTCTGGAGGATGGTAGGATCGAAATGAACTGGACAAAACTCTCTGTGATGAGAGAGCGAGAGTGGTTGGATAGGCTAGTCTAGCCTCTGATGAACGTCTTGAATAACTGGAGTGATTGTTGAATTTCGTGCTGAATATTGATAGAGATTGATTGAATGCGTGCTTGGAGTGCTGGACTGAGTACTTGATAACTTGAAATCTTTGCTGTGAAGAAAGTTGGGGCTTGTAACTTCCTTGTATTCCAAAGCGATACTAATACATGGTTTATATACCAGAGAACATAGAAAAATATTTAAAAGAGATCAAGCGTCCAAACTATACCAATCATTCTGTAGAACAACACCCAGTAGTCCCATCTATCAACTACATACAATAGATTGAAAGCTGACGGAGTTTAGGAGTGAAAAATAGAAGGATGAGTAAGTAAGTAACATAGGATGAGTAAGAAGTATAAGCAGGATTATGAAAAGCGAAGTGAGATGAGTAAGAAAGAAGCGAAGCTGAGTAAGTACAATAAGCAAGAATGACAAAAGGAAGGAAGGATCAATCATATGAAAGTGTCAGACAATAGAAAAGGAGCCAAAATAGCGAACAAGTACCATGCTAATGAATAGAACCAGTCTATTCATGGCACAGCTCAGTCATCCATTACCAAGACTGCTGAGTGAGACAAAGATTTGCTGCATATGTGGAATCCAGTTAAGGACCAATAGTTGTAGATGATCAAATGCTGATGACGATGGTGATATATGATGCTGTGCAGTGCTGTGCGTACTAGAATGGATAGGAATGATGTCCAAGAATAATCTGCATAGCCTTGAGGTTCGAAATAGATAGACGATTGAATCATTGATAGGGAATGTAACTGATCAAATGGTTGAAGTGGAGATTGAAAGTTGGAATGGAGCTTGAAGTGGACTGTGAATGGGCTTTGACGTTGAATATTGAGGATGTGCTTCAGATAAAAATGCGAAATAATAACCCTGGCTTCTGCATGCAATGGGGAGTCAAGACAGAGCGCTCTAAGCTTATAGATAAATCTCATATCCAATCAAAATTGGTGTATGACATCCACCCAAAACTTGAGAAAAGAACCGTCCTCGGTTGATAGGCAACATGCGGAAATGAAGAGGAGGTTACTTTAGGTCTCGGGCAAACAATTTACTGATCGTCGTCAAGGTATCGTCCATATCTTCATTGTTGTTCTGAGCGTATTCAAGATTTTCCACTATATCGTCCAGTTCAGCTCTAGGAATGACTGATCCATCTCGAGGGAAGTAGCGTAGAAGTCGGAATGCAGCAACGCCTTGAACCATTGGGGTACCGTCAAGTTCCTTTAGCACATAAGAACCACCACGAGTTTGTCGAATAACCTCATAAGGACCAAGATATCTGGGCTTGTGTTTGCGATTCATCTCTTTCTACGACACGAGTGTTGCGGACAAGGACTAGAGTTCCAGGCTGAAATGCTGTCTGGCGAATCACGATGCGCCAAAGCGTTGTTCAAATACAGCCTTTGATTGCAGACGGGATTGTCGCAGGACTTCAGCAATATTAGCTAGGTCTTCATCTCGCTTCATAAGTTGTCGGATTCGTTGGGCCAGCAAATCTTCGGACGTCATTCCACTAGTGAAGCCATCAACTAGAAAGGTCGCTTCCATAAGGTCAAAGGGAAGAACAGGATGAAGGCCATGCATGACGTAGAAAGGGAATGTCCAGTAGATCGTCGAGTGATACATTTATCGGCAAAGATAGTATGATGAACGTACAGTGGCCAGTCTTGAGGTCGGTCTCCACAGGCTTTGAGGATAGATTCCCTGAAGTCAATATGTCCTCGTTCGACTGATCCATTGGCTTTGGAATTGTAAGGCGAGATGTGAACATGAGGGATGCCATACTTCTCCATGAGATATGCAAAAGCTCCAGCGACTTCAGATCCGTTATCTGTTTGAACTTGTCCTATGGCTCCGTAGCGACATATAATCTCTTCCCAGAAAAAGTTAGCCATCTCTTTAGACTTGATGGTCTTGAGAGCGCGTCCTTCCGGTGCACGTGATAGATCGTCTCGTGCTATAACCATGTATCGGAATTTACCAGATCTAGGCATGAAGAGAACATCGGCGTTGATGACAGTGAAGATGGAAGGTGTGGCTGAAATGGAAATGGGGACTTCAGACTTCTTGGTGGATCGAACTTGACATTGGTGGCAGGTAGCGAGGTGATGTTTAATATCCTGGAACATGAAAGGCCAGTAAAGCGAAGGCGTATAACTCCAAAGACTCCATATAGACCACGGTGACCTAGTTCTTCATGTGCTTGAGTTAATACTAGTAGGCGTTTGTTGGCATCAAGAATGACTCGGAGTGGGGAGCGTCCAAATCGTCGTTTATACATGAGGTTGTCCTTGAGATAAAATTGAGAGGCACGTGCGAGGAATCGTCGTTGAGCTTGAATGGTGTTGAAGGTAGGCATAATTTGGTCTTGAAGGAATTGATAAATTTTGTGAAGGCTTTCGTCTTGATGATTCGCGGTCGAAATAAATGAAGGAAGTGAGGAAGGATGATAAGAAGGAAGTGAAGCGGGACGTCTAAAGAAAACAGGAAAAAGGGCATAGGTGGTTAAGAGAGCAATATCGTCAAGCCAATCATCTTCTTCTTGTGGCTCATTGAGTTCGTCTTCAGTAGGCTCTCGTCGGGAAAGACCGTCAGGTCCACGATGACTGCCTGCTTTAACATGAATGAGAGTGAAGTCGAAGAGTAGAATGCCTTGGATCCAGCGGTTCATAGAAGCGTTAGGTTGAAGGTCAGGTTCGTTAAGCATGCCTTTGATGTATTTGGCGTCTACTTCAACGTGAAGATTCTTGACTCCAATAAGATGCAAACGGTAGTGACGTAGAGCACGGAAAAGACCATAGAGCTCCAACTTGGGTTGACTATAACGAGCTTCTCGGGATTCATGGGTATGGAACCATAGCGAGCAGGATGACGACGTCCAGAAGGGGCAATTTGAGATAAAATAAATCCAACGGCAATTTG
Organism: Psilocybe azurescens; assembly: GCA_023853785.1. Lineage (NCBI taxonomy): Eukaryota > Fungi > Basidiomycota > Agaricomycetes > Agaricales > Agrocybaceae > Psilocybe > Psilocybe azurescens. The sequence goes on along the minus strand of JAJIRX010000804.1, from coordinate 22,207 downwards.
AGAAGTGTCGACAGAAAGGATAACTGGGAGTTCAGAAGTATAATCAATGGAGCGGAGAATAGGGGATCAATAACAATTTCTTTGAGTGTTAGGAAAGCAAGTTCTCGGATATCAGTCCAAATAAAAGGTTCGTCCTTGCGATAGAGTTCGGTGAGAGGTCGGATGAGTGTGGAATAATTCTTGATCCAAACGCGGACTGTTCCGCAAAGTCCTAGAAAAGCACGGACATCACGAATATTCTTGGGTCTAGGCCAATTGATGATCTTCTCGACTTTGGAATCGTCAGGCAGGCGACCTTCTGGTGTACATTTTTGTCCAAGAATAAGTACTTCCAGGCTGAGCTGAGCTGAGTTTTAGACCCAGAAAAGCGTGGCTCCGGCACATCCCATACGATGCATGATTCGGTGAACGTCCTGAGCATGTTCCCAGACAAAGCGTCGGATCCCTGGATTTTCTGGAATGGTTTCTGGATTTCCTGAGGCGTCCAGGTACTGCGTAGAGGGCCTTTGATAGGTACATCATCGATGAAGACGTTGGCAACATGAGGAATTTCATCGCGTAGAATGAAGGTGGTACAGGCTTGAAATTCAGCGACTGCATTGGTATATCCCATAGGCATAGAGGTGAGTCGTAATGGACCAATAGGTGACTGGAAGGTGGTAAGATCACGACTGTCTGGATGAATTTTACGCGTCATATCCCCAATATAAGTCAAAGACTGTGTAGATGGAATGACCAGCGAAAGGAACAACGAAGTCATCAAGAACAGGAGGTACACCAGCATCACGATAAGAAATGGAGTTGAGGAGTTGAAGGTCATGGACAAGACGGATAGCACCAGTCGCTTTCTTCTTGACCCAGAAAATAGGTGATCGATAAGGAGCTTGACTTGGTTCGTACACACCGGCTGCAACTTTTTCACGTAAGAGCTTTGTGACGTCTTCTTGAAGGCCTGGAGGAATAGGAATATTGCGTACAACCCATGGTTCATGATCTTCGACGGGTAGAATATAAGGGGAAAAATAGTCTTCAGAAAATGTGCCACGTTCTGATTGGTGAAAGGCTAAGGAACGTTCATTGAGCTGAAGGATGTGGAGAAAAAGTTTTTCTTCTTCGGGCCATAGGAATTGGTTGGTGTTGATTTTCATGGATTGAATACGTTCAGGTGTTAATTTTGCGGTATAGGTGAAGTCTGAAGGACGGGTAGGCAGTAAAGGAAGTGATAGGAGGGTCGACGGGAATACGTCGAGTAACTTTGGCATACGCCGGAGTGACTTTGTTGATAGGTTTAACTTTGCGATCCACTCGTTTGTACGCTGGTGTAGGAAATGGATGATGGGATTTCAGAGATAAAGGTAGATATGGAAGCGGGAAGGAATATATGTACGGATAAGGATGATTTGAATAATCGGACATTCCGATTATCTTTGGCTGTGGTTTGCTGTGTGGCTGTTGTTCGGAGGATCCACCCATTCTTTGAAAGTAAGCTGAGGATTCAGGTATCGAGGTTGATGATAGACACAGATAGATTTCGTCTTTCCGCATTAGTGGGAAAGGTGACACTCTCGACATATCGAGCCAGCGATGATATTATGGATTCCGTTTCCAGTAATACCATCAACGAACTCTTTAACCGCAAGCAAACAGAGGATATGTGAGGGAAGCTGTTGATGAGGAGGAGGTCCTGCGTGTGACCAATGTAATTCTGATCTGATAGCAAAAGTGGGTTGAGACGAGAGGGATAGCAATTTTCTTCCATGGACTTGAGCAATGGATGGACTTGAACTGCAGAGGGGAAGAAACGGAAGAGGAAAAAGATAAAGCGGATGGAGAAGGAAAAAGAAGTTGAAAGTGTAAAACAAAAGACATGAAAGAAACTGGACAATGGAAGCGATGAGATAAATGAACGAGAAGAGTAGGGAGTCAGAATGAAAATAAAACAGTGATAAAATAAAAAGAAGTTGATGAATAAATAAACGTTAGTTTAGCGACGTTTCGGTCGATGAAACCAACTATATATACAAAGGGAACGTTAAGAAAAAACATGGAGAATAAATAAACGTTAGTTTAATGACATTTCGGTCGAGAGAATAATGTACATAAGTGTCCGTGATGTAAACCAAAAAGAACGATATGGAAAAACAATTAACTAACCCATGCAGTCAATACACACCCATTCCATGGTAAGAGTCGTCCTCAGAGTTGTCTGGATCTGCCGGAGAATCCACATTGCTAGTGTCGAGAATAAGCTCTTCTGTGTGAAAACTTGGAGATTCCATATCACTATCTTCGTCCTGAGGATGAAGCGATTCTCCACGGTCGTTCAAAACAGCTGTCGCCGAGAAATCTTCTTCAACACGGCCCAGATTAAGAAGAAGGACACGAACAACCTCCATAACGTCCAAGATGTTGACGTCATCCGTAGAGGAAGTGCATGTGCCACAGGCAAAGGGACAGCATTCCCGATCTGTCGATCCTCCACATCGTTGAGGGAATCGGTGGGGAAGTAGGACAGTCTCGGACTTGGAGTGCGTAAGAGCGAGAATTCCTCTGTGATAGCAGGCGAATTGATTGACTGACGCACACCCAACTCTTCTATCTGCTGGTCGTTTTCGGACGCGTCCAGACTAATTCGCGTCGGCAGAGTCGGTGGTGGTCGTTGTTTGAGTTGTGACGGAAATCGAGATAGGAGGGGAGGGAGCAGAGGCTGCAGGCGTTGAGAATCTTTGACCCATTGGCTCCTCAGTGGAAGTGACGATGAGGGGGATGTTGGGTCTGCAGGAGCATGAATGATTTCAGGGGAGGCGGGACTGGCGTTATATGAGGCAGGAGAGTTGTCCATGTTACCATAAATAAAATGCACAAAAGCCGTCCCTCGTTCGAATGTATAAGTTTCATTGATGCAGGCTCGTCGAGTGGTGTCCCTGAGAGTCCAGTCTTCAAAACGGCGACCGTCGTCAAGTCCTGTGGCGGTAATGTGAGCATTAGGGAATAGAATGTCGTTTGGTGATTAATATATCCATTTGGGGATTGTAAGGGAGGAGGCTCGTCCAGGTCTTCTTCGTCTTCTTGTTGTTCGCTCGGCTCCGAGTAGTGATCTTCGGCTGAGTATTCAGTATCATCATGTGTGCGGACATACGTGGGTTCAGGCCAGGGCGATCTCCATCCACGATCAGCTTCTGTGAGTCCTGGCCAATCATGTTCAATTGGGGTGCGCGTCCAGGGATTGACGTCATTTCCTTCTTGGGCGGTTTCATTGTTCTGCGAAGCATCATGGGATTCCCTGAATCTGGCGGGGATAGCGTTTCGTGTGAATCATGTGAAGGTACCGCAAGTGAGTCATGCGAGTCATAGAAGTCGGTGGCGTTTTCTGAGTCAGAGGTCATGGGAACGTCAGGGGATGAGTCATGGGACGAGTCGTGGACAGGATTAGGATGTGTGAGAATAGATGGCTGGGTAGACTGGGGGTCTCTTCCGGATATTGTAAATCGCCGAGTTCTTCGCCGTCTTCCAAATTGAGGTCTTCGGCAATTTCCCCTTCTTCCAGATCAGGGTGCTCATTAAAAACGTCAATGCCATAAGTGGCGAGAAACGAGGTGGAAGGGGTTTCTTCTGTGATGAACGCCATAGAGTTTGGATGAGAGTCAGGGAGGGCAAGGAATTTGCGAACATGAGTTTCATCTCCAGGGTCATAAAAGGATAGGAATGTCCCTTCAGGTCGCTCCAAAACATCAACAAAGTTGTCACGGGTCCAGGGTCGTCCAACCAGAACATCGAATTTAACCCTATCGGATACAAAACAATTAGCCCAAGTTTGGACACTTCCTACATTCAATGGGATCTGTTCAACGAAGCCAAGCATCCTAGATTGGCCACCATGAATGTCGTACATCGTGATGGTCTTCTTATTGTCCATAGGGAGATTCGCGACTTCTTTCCATACACGTTCACTGATAATATTCTGCGTAGCACCTGAATCAAGGAGGCCTTCCAGAAGCTTGCCATTGCAGGTCATGCTGATCCGAATAAGAGGTGCATGTGCCCGGAGAAGGTGTCCAAAATAAACAGCGTCAGGCGGTAATTCAGGTTCGATATTCGTAAAGGCCGTATAGATATTGATATTGGGATCGTAAGAAGCGAATTTGGAGCGGAATTCTTCCACGGAAATAGTTTTTGCCTTGATTAGGGACCCAATACAGTTCTTGACATCTTTGGAAACACCCATGAGTTCACCAAGCGTGACATCTGCAGACCGATTAAGGCAACGCTGAGCTATGGCCATAGGATCAACTCCACGTGAAACTTCGGCAATCCGCTTTTGGGCAGGAACACGTGGCTTGGCAGGTGATTTATCCTTGTTGGGTTTAATGGTGGCGTCTTCCATGATTTGATCATCGTCAGAAGGGTCAAAGGAAACGTGGGGTCTAGAAGTCTGGGGTAACGCCGGAACAATAGGATTAATGACAGGTGGTGCAATAGGTTGTTTGACAGATGGAGTTTCTTTGACAGTGACAGGCTGATTGACAGTTTGATTGACAGGAGGGGCAACAGGAGGGTTAATGAGGACAGGAGTGGACGAGTTAGGAATTTCCGGTTTCTCAGGTGCAGTGGGGCGTTTCAAAATGGAAATGGACGGAACCGTGTTTTCCTTTTCCTTCATCTTCCCTTTGGCCTCAAGGCGTTTGGCTTTGATGTAGGCTGGCTCGGGAACGATGACACCATCAAAAACTTGCTTCCTGGCTGTGCGAATTTTCCTTTCTGGGACAATGCGGTTACTCGGACCTGCAAGAATATAATCAGAGTCGCCAAGATAGGAACCAATATCATCCTCATCGTCTTCCTCGAATATGTTTGCATTGTACTTCTCTTCCACGTAGTAGGGGTCACAAATGGCAAGGTTCGAAGTGGCTATAGGTGCTGGAGCAGGGCGCTGACGTTGTACTGCCTGAATTATAGATTCTCCCATAACACGAAAGATATGTGATCCGTCTGCAAAGACTATGCGGTTGCTGCTGTCCCGAGTGATGACCTTCTTGCTAGCGAGATCTGCGAGTCCTGGACAAGTGTTCATGCCATGGCCTTGCTGATTACATCCATAACAAGTCATATCAGCAAGAGAGGTTCGTGCGGCGCTGCATATATTGGGTTTGCTGAGGTGGAGGAGGTGCAAAACTAGAGGGTTGCTTAGGTTGTTGTGGTACAGTTGCGTTCATGATAGCAGGTGCGACGAGCATTCCAGCCAGAGAAGGTTCCAGTTTTACGGCTCGAAAATAATAGACAGCATAGTTGGGTTCGGAAATGGTGAGCTTGGTCATCTCTTTGATAAGATTCTCCACTTCGTCAGCCTGATGCGCTTTGATCTCTTCCTTTTCCAGGTCCTTGAATATTCTGCGAGTCTCTTCCGGTGGCCTAACAGCACGATCATCTGATACATTGTGGGCTCCATTGCTGGGAATAATGGCCTGGATGTAGCGCTTGATTTCATCGAGCAAAGAGGAGTTCTCTTCCTTGATGTCGTTAGATGGAAGGAGTGATGCATAGGGTTGGGCAGAAGGATTATCGAAGACTCCCATGTCAAAGCGATCGCGTTTGTAGATGAGTTCTGTAGCTTTAATAACATCGGCCATTAGGAATGGTACTGAAGGATCTGCATCTCTGTTAAGAATAAGAAGCTTGGCCTCCAGCTGTGGGCGCAAATTCGGACTGATTCCAAGCCAGAAATATTGATTGTATTCGTCCCCAGAGATCTTGTTGTTATTGCGAAGCCAACCAGCAATCCGAGTGTATTGTCTTTGATATTCCCTGAACTCATCAAGAGATCGGAGGGGCTGCTGAGAGTGTTGAAAGGTATAAGCTCGTAAAGCACTGAGGGTGAATTTCTGGGTGTTGCGATCATGATCAAAGATAGCTAGCATCTGGGCTTTGAGTCCATTCCATTCCTTGGTGTGGTAGTCGCTAAGGCCTTCGACAATTTCGCGGCTTTGACGATTGCAGCAAAGATACATGTAGCGGACCTTCTCATCATCTGTGGTGACACTGTACTGAAGGAATAGACGGTCACATTGGTCTAAGAAATTCTTGACCTCTGTGTAAGATCCAGAGAACTTTGGAGCACCAGTTGCGGTAGGGACAGGCATATCGACAGGAGTGCGCTGAATAATTGTTGTACCCATGGTGGGAAGAGGAGCAGGAGTTAAAACAGGAGCAGGAGTCGCAGAATCAGATGGATTGGTCATAGTAGAAAAATAACGGAACCAAGAGCAAGATACAGTCGCCTAGAAAGAGCCTAAAGGGAGCCTAGAAAGAACCTAGAAAGAACCTAGAAAAAACCTAAAACAAAAGCTAAAAAAATGGAAATGGAATGGTGGAGAGTGCTAGAGGGATGTGGGGAAGGAGTACAGGTGATAGAATTCGATTTGAAGGCTGGCAAGTTGATAAAGTGTTGGATATGAACCTAGAGAAACCCTCCCTCGCGGTGGGCTCCAGATGAACTACGTAGTGTGTGATTTGATATATAAATCGAAAACCAAAACACAAACCAGAGAGGAATGGTCTAGACTAGATAAGACGACTCTCTCCCTGTTGAGTTAAAGTGAGGGCTGGCTTTGCCACTAGGTTGTGTAGATGTATGTGGTCTGAGGAGGGCAGGGACGTATGAAGGAGGAGGAATGGATGAGGGGATATAAAATGCCCTTGAGTATTTACTGGGAGGAAGCAACCCGACTTGATTGGGGTAGAACAGTGTGAATGAGGTGTGATGACTGTGGAGGGGCCAAATGACTAGATAAATCGTAGGGATTGATACGGGGGCAGGAGTGAGAATGTAGTCTTGATCCTAGTGCGCTTCAAGCAAGTCTGCAGTGTCTGCAAAGCTAGAAGTAAAGTCTGCTGATAGAATAATGACTTGAGCGGCCTGGAGTGATAGATGATGAAGGATTGTGCGATGTTCTTGAACCAAAAATCAAACAGAGCGGTGAAGTGAATGAGGGATGACTAGGGCGATGGATGAAGATGACAACAAGACCAAGATTGCAGAATAAAAATATTCTGGAGCAATAGAAGCGATGGGGAGTTGAGGATCTTGATGTAGAGGAAGAATGAAGGGTCTGGAGGATGGTAGGATCGAAATGAACTGGACAAAACTCTCTGTGATGAGAGAGCGAGAGTGGTTGGATAGGCTAGTCTAGCCTCTGATGAACGTCTTGAATAACTGGAGTGATTGTTGAATTTCGTGCTGAATATTGATAGAGATTGATTGAATGCGTGCTTGGAGTGCTGGACTGAGTACTTGATAACTTGAAATCTTTGCTGTGAAGAAAGTTGGGGCTTGTAACTTCCTTGTATTCCAAGCGATACTAATACATGGTTTATATACCAGAGAACATAGAAAAATATTTAAAAGAGATCAAGCGTCCAAACTATACCAATCATTCTGTAGAACAACACCCAGTAGTCCCATCTATCAACTACATACAATAGATTGAAAGCTGACGGAGTTTAGGAGTGAAAAATAGAAGGATGAGTAAGTAAGTAACATAGGATGAGTAAGAAGTATAAGCAGGATTATGAAAAGCGAAGTGAGATGAGTAAGAAAGAAGCGAAGCTGAGTAAGTACAATAAGCAAGAATGACAAAAGGAAGGAAGGATCAATCATATGAAAGTGTCAGTCAATAGAAAAGGAACCAAAATAGCGAACAAGTACCATGCTAATGAATAGAACCAGTCTATTCATGGCACAGCTCAGTCATCCATTACCAAGACTGCTGAGTGAGACAAAGATTTGCTGCATATGTGGAATCCAGTTAAGGACCAATAGTTGTAGATGATCAAATGCTGATGACGATGGTGATATATGATGCTGTGCAGTGCTGTGCGTACTAGAATGGATAGGAATGATGTCCAAGAATAATCTGTGCATAGCCTTGAGGTTCGAAATAGATAGACGATTGAATCATTGATAGGGAATGTAACTGATCAAATGGTTAAAGTGGAGATTGAAAGTTGGAATGGAGCTTGAAGTGGACTGTGAATGGGCTTTGACGTTGAATATTGAGGGATGTGCTTCAGATAAAAATGCGAAATAATAACCCTGGCTTCTGCATGCAATGGGGAGTCAAGACAGACGCTCTAAGCTTATAGATAAATCTCATATCCAATCAAAATTGGTGTATGACAGCGGCCGCCAGCGGATGTCGACGCAATGGGTGGCTCTTGAGCCGGTCGACGAGCATTGGAGAGCTTCGAGACGGGCGCCGGCCTCTTCTTCCGACGGGACTTGACGTGTACGCTTGCGAATGTCCTTTTGGTTTGAATCTACAAATATATTAGTTTTTGTACTAGAGGAAATTAAATGCTTACTTTCTACTTCTTCTGAGTCCTCCTCGTCATCACTCTCCATCCTCGATACTTCCTTCCCTTTACCTTTCTCCATCCCTCGATACTTCCTTCCCTTTACCTTTCTTCATTGTCAGACGGTTTCTTCGCTTGTTTAGATTACCCTCCTCCTCATCACTGAGGACAGGATTTCTCGTTACTTTCGCCTTTCTAGGCGGGATCTCCACAACCATGATCTTCGAATGCCTTGAAGGGTTTGATGAGTTGGCGGCGGCCGCTGTTGGGATAACAGCGGTCGCCGGTTCTGTCTGCACTTCTTCGGCGGGCGGGCGGCAGCTTCCTCTATCTGCACTTCATCGGCAGCGGCGACGGCTGCCTCAGCTATAGATCCGTCATGTTGGTCTCCTGTACAGATATAAGATAAGTTTCTGACCACGACGGATAACTTACCACTCAGCACTCGCGGGTGCCGCCTTCGAATGATTGCTTTGCTCATCTGCTCCCATCTGTTTGTCTTTCCCCTCTTCTTTCTCGAATGCTAAGACTAAAGCCCGGACTTGCTCATATCTAGGCTTGAGCCTTTCATTGCCGTTCGGCCCCTTGTTGATACCTTGCGTCAGGGTCGTGTAGACATCGAACCAAAGAGCACTGTCCGGCTCCGGGAGTTGCCATGTTCAGAGGTGTGCAGCCGATATGCCCTCCTCTGTAAATAGACCTGTTATCACTGGCTTTGACGTAGATACCGTGGTTATATACTCACCAGTTGTTCAAAAAGCTGCTTTAATTCACGCTTGTATTCCTCCGGGTCGATGGTAATTACACAAAGCTTCTTGTGAATTTGATTGATAATTTCCGAAGACATTAAAGCAGATGGAGGAGAAGAAGATGAAGAAGCGGAATATGTGATAACGATTAAAATGAGCGCGAGGGCGTAGAAGATTGTTCAACTTCGGGCGCCGCGAGAAGTAAAACCAGTTACGAACACGAACAATCACATCATGTGACCTGAGCGACATGACTTGTGCCGAGACTCATGTCAATCAAATCATGCGCCTATTTTGTAAACTCGTTGTCTTGGTCTAAATCATAATCTCAAAACACACGTCTTTTCAGTAGCAATCGTTGTAGATCATTTTTAGCCAAGGCGGCTGCCGGATGAAGTAAGTATATGTTAGTTTGGTGAAGCGGGGACCGAAGGATTATCGATCACTCATGCTTTATGTGACGTCAGTTTAAAAGGCCGTGCCAAGGATCAATTAATTAGCCAAGGCGGCCTCCGGATGAAGTAAGTATATATCAGTTTGGTGAAGCGGGGACCGAAGGATTATCGATCACTCATGCCTTATGTGACGTCAGTTCAAAAAGCCGTGCCAAGGATCATTTATTTTGGAAAATTGCACATAGATCAGGATATCGTTGTTGTACACTGCAATCATCTTTCTCTTTACTCAGCAACAATGGGAATACGTCGTGCCCGAATTATACATCCTGATGACAAGCAAAATAGCGACCCAGAAGAAGAGACATGGCTTCGTCTTGGTAAAAGAAGAAAGAAGTTGGGAAAGAGCAGAGTGCAAAAGGAACGAAGACGTGGGCCTTTGCCCGAATTTGCTCTGCCCGAAGAAATTGCAATCGAAGACTCACCATTCAGCCACGAGGGACTTACTGACGAGCAGTTGATGAGCAATCTCGAAGCTCTGCCTGATGTACGCTCCGGCGGAATATCTCAAAACGACTATCTTCGTGGAGTGGTTACCTCGACGCAAATCTTATCTGCAGACATTGTTAGAAATGGAAGCCCCGGCTCACATTGGCGAATGTCAAAGGTGTGGAAGTTCGCCTGGAATATGGCGATGTCGCGAATTGTATCGGAGGCCGGATGACATGCACTCAGTGCTGTGCAGAGGCCCATAATCTCTTGCCTTATCATCGCTGCCGACAAATGGAATGGACATTTCTTTCAAGTTGGAGCCCTATGGGAAACAGGACTACAGCTCTATCTTGGACATGGCGGCATCCGGTGTCCGTCAACACAGGATGGGGAACATCATTTGTCCGATCAGCGGCCACCGCCTGTCTCTGAGGAAGATGAATGGGGTGATGCAGAAGAGGAGGCGGGGGCCGAACCACCTGAAGGACAAGAGCCAATGTTTGAAATACCGGTTCCTGGGACACATCCAAACTCACTTCCCCTTCCACCACGCTATGATACCTACAATAATCCATTCGTGACGATTGTCGATATCAGTGGGATTCACCATCTGCCTGTGGTTCACTGCTCTTGTCATGGACCAACCGCACTTCAAGATCTCAATTATCTCAAACTCGGCTTATTTCCCGCAAGTTTTAAAACCATCCGAACTGTTTTTACTCTTCAGGTCTTAACAGACTTCCGTCTATCGAATTTAGAATGCAAAACATCAGGATACCAATATTACCAAAAGCTTCGACGCCTAACATGCCCTGCATTCCCGAAGGTCGTTATAAATCGGTATCGAGAGCTAAGAAGGGTCAGTCGTCAATTCAGAAATCTCAAACTATGGAAAATCTATGGGCGTGGTCATGATGCTGAATGTCCAGAAGACAAATCGGCGGCGATGGTCAGTGACGAGAACTCAGCCGTTATACCCGTCACAACCCAGCACGGTGCTGCAATCGCGGATGCCGTCTCTGCATCCATTCCAGGAGTGTCGAGTGCCGCCCCTCACGGCCACCGACCGCACCTATAACTGCGCTAAATTTGCACCGGATAACTACGAAGCGTCAGACCTATCAAAGCTTGGTTTGTTTTGTCCTGCTTGTCCCCAACCCGGCATAAATCTCCCAGGCAATTGGAGAGAAGATCCAGACAAGGACCTATATATCCGTAGTTTGGTTGGGGATGGCAATTTCAAAGCTTACCACTTGAAACAAAAGAATGATTGGGACGATGTTAACCTTGCTAATGGCGAAGCATATATGGCAGACCCCGTTCCCTATCAGGAACATCTAGCTGAAGCAAGCAAGAACGACAAATTATACTCAAGGGTGTGTGAAACCAAAACAACATGAATACAGCTTAACAAATCTCCTTCCCCTGGAATCTAGAAAACAACATGCAATAATCATAACGCAAATAAAGAAAGCGACAAAGCGGCTCCCGGTAAGCGCTGTCGAGGCATTGGAGCATGGGCTTGTGTGAGGCATGGATGCTTTAGTCTCGGAAGCGCCGTTGACTTCATGAAGGGCAAAAGCAGATGTCTATGGATTATGCACTCAGCCAGGCAATCAAGCATAGTCATATGCATGGCATAACTTGTCTTCTCTGCATATACGACATTATGTGCCAATACTATGTCAACCTATTCGAGCGATTCAACAAATCAAGCAAGTTGGATCTTCCGGAGGCCGTAACACTTATTGGCGCTATTGGACTGTTTCACGTCCACGGCCACAAGGAAGAATGTCTTTATAGATGGGCGACGACATACATTCCTGGAGTGGGCATAATCGATGGTGAAATTCTGGAAACACTTTGGGCGACATTGAATGAAATTTCTCGAAGCACAGTAAGTGCCACTGCGTCTCACCCCGGATTGAGATTTTAGACGATCATATGGGAGATAACAACTGGAAAAAGTTATCAACATGGGTGTGTGTGTTCATTTGAAGACCAATTTGTGCACTGATAAAAGGCAGCTGAAACAATTACAAAGAAATATAATCGCGCATTACTACAGCAAGCAAAAAGCCAGGAGTACTTTGATGGCCTCACAGAGTCGGCCCCCGCTTCTGAGATACCTAAGTGGATAGAGCAAATTCAGAAAGCAGAAAATCAACGACAAGATGATGTAAAAGCCATGGATGTTATGAAAAACAAGATTGCGAAGGGTAGGCATTGTTCGCGGTCACCACCCTTGTATCAATTGACAGCTTTGTAGCTCCAAGTCGGCGAGAGATTGAATTGTCCATTTCATTATCAGAGCTAACTACCGGAGGCCGCACGGGTCAAGCAGCATGGATTTCAATGGGACTGAAATTGGAGGAAGCTATGTAAGTGGATGATAGCATTGTGTATTACTATTTGATCCTCATTTTGTAAGGTATAATCTGCGAGCACACGTTAGAAAGCTCTCGCGGTCGCCGACCACTGCCCAGAAGTTGGATACGGTGAATAAGCGGCGCGCCGTGCTACGACAAATTGAAAGTTTCAGCACCTCTGCAAACGATTTTCTTGGAGCTCACATTGTTGATGCTCTCGATGATCCTCAGTACCAAGTGCTTGACGATGACCTATCTGGAGAAGAGGGCCCTGAACGGGAGGTTGATACTCCAGGTATCTCAAGATCTGACCCTGAGCGGCAAGTCCTCCCGTTCCCATCACGATTTACGGGTGCCGGTTTTGGTAATTTGGAACCAGAAGACAAACGAAATATTGCAGGTCTCTGTAAAACAGAGCTTGATATTCGCCGGACAAGCTGAAGATATCCTGGACCAGGTCAGAACATCGGTAATCCAACTTTCTTATCATTATGCGAAGAATGTTAGGGGCCGCAACAGTGTTTCAAAAATACCAGGGCGTGGGATGGAGTCAAGCTTCTAAACCGGACAATAAGCCAACATCGAGCAATGTACAACCACAACAGGTCGGTTATGAGGACGTTGGTATCATTGCAGGACCTAGAAAAGCATGACAAGCAGTACCCCTTCCTTGAACGCAATCATTGTAGGGTAAGTGAACGTGTTGTTGATCCAAATGCTCCCGGACAGAGCTCCGACACAATGGCATGGTTTTGGAGCGGCGGCCGACGCAGCACAAGTATGGGGAAGCGACGGCTGGCGCGGATGCCGCTTACCACAATGAATGTACGACAGTCCTTTATACCTTCTTACTGATCCAATTTTTACATTGATGAAGTTTATAGGGTCAACTGGCTCAGTGCAAGAGCACAAAAAATCGATGGACCGAAGAATTGAATCTGACAAGGCGTGAAATGGGTTGGACAGTTAGATTTTATATGCATATGGCGGGAAGATGGCAAGTGAGAAGAGATAAAGAAGAAATTCAGTCAGCTGGACACCGTGCCTACGCAGAGGAACAAATTGCAATGTGGACAGAGCTGGCGAGAGTCTCTGAGGTTAGGTTCAAGAAGGCTAACATCAACTATCACAACATAGATACCGCAGATTGAATGCGTTAAAATAATTTCAATTTCATTTAGTCTTTTTGGGAGACACTGTATTATTACTGATTCCCAGCACTGTCAAGACAAGCACTATATTTGTGTGCAAATGGTATAGTACAAATAAAGGGGCCTAACAATTTATAAACTACTACGGGCCCCGGCGTAGACAAAATACAAGGTGCTGATATAATAAACCACGGAAAAAAGACGAAAACATGGCAGAGCCGGAATGACGACGAATAACATAGCATGTATAGTGGCCGCTGCCAGGTTGCAATACAAAACAGATGACAAAAAAAGAAACACAAAACCTAGCAGAGCGGAATGGCGACGAATAATACAGCATGGGAGTGGCCGCCGCCAGGTCGCAACAAGAAAAGAGCAAGTGGTATTCCTACAATTTATGTTTTTCGAGGGGAGATTCGTGAGACCCACTTGGGGTGGCCTTGCGTTTTAGGTCGGATGGGCCCACACGATCTCCAGGAGCCTGAGACTTACTTCCTGCCCTATGTGTTTCATTGCTTTCATCCAGGGATTTGGAGGCGCTGTCCGCCCGGGTAGCACCCTCAATGTTGCTGTCGCCGTCGCCCCGGCTTGTCGATGGTCGCCGCTGCTCGCGCCTGCCTGGTCACCGTGGCTCGCTCTTTCACGGTTGCCGTTGCCAGTTTGTAGGCGGTTGCCGTTGTTTGCTCCTTCGTGGTCGCCTGCACTTGCTCGTTCGTTGTCGCCGACGTTCGCTGGTCCACGGTCCTTTCCTCTCAGCCCTTCATGGTTGCCGTCACTCGCACTTCCGCTGTTGCCATCATTGGCGCCGCCGCGCGTGTGTTCGCCGCTGGGTCTATCACCACGGGCGCCGTCATCGTCCTGTTCGTCATCTACAATCTCGGCGCTGCCGTCGCGCGTGCGTTCACCGCCGGTATTATCGCCACGGGCGTCGTCGTCATCCTGATCGTCATCTCCAATCTCGACATCGCCACCAACATCCCTTGTTTGTTCGTCTTCAAAATATTCTTCCTCTGACGATGGAGGGAGAGACATACGAAGCGCTGTGCGGGTCGTTCGGGGCGGAGGAAGGCGTGGTATGTATTCAGGCGTGGCCATAGGTAATGATACAGCTGGTGACGGAGGGGTTGCCTCACGCCGGCGCTTTGTTGGGCTGGCAGACTTGCGGTGATGTCTAGGTGTTGAAACGGCAGCCGCCGGTGCGTAGATATCAAAAGTTGGTTGAGCGGGAACAGAGGACGGGGCGGGGACCGATGACGAGACGGGGACCGATGGCGGGGCAGGGACAGAAGACGTGGTCGGGACAGTAGGCCGAGAAGCGGGGAGTGCCTGTGCGATTGCCTCTTTGACGACGAGAGCCATATCTGCTGGAAGACGCTGCTGTAGAAACATTGTTTGAGAGTCGGCTTGAGCTTTGAGAATCCTGATCTCTGAACGTAAGTGCGCGTTCTCGTCCTTCAGTACACGCGATTCCAATAACGAGGTTGATGAGGACACCCGCTAGATCTTCCGGCTGTGCATACTGCCGTTCAAGATCTTCGAGGTCCCGCCTACCTACAGGAACATCCGGGTCAAGCTCTTTCCCAGCAAAAACTTCTTCCATCTCCATGTTGACGATGGTCCCGTACCCAAGATGAGGCACTGAGGTTGCTGCCAACGGACACTTCTTCTTCTTCTGGTTGCACTCAAAGCATGCATGGCCCACGTTGTCCTTATCAGGCATGATGCGACACGTCTTGTCTGCTCGAATGCACGACCTGCAAACAACTTCCCCTTCCGTCCAACTTCTCTTTGCCAATTTCGCGGCCTTTGGAGTTGGTTCTGACGCCATGGCGGCCGGACGGGAGGTGTTCTTTAAGAGCGGCTGTGACGCTGGCGGCCGCCCACACGGGATGTCGTCGCCTGGGGCACCGTTTGACCTTTTGCTTGGGAGGGTCGAGTGCGGGAGCTTTCACTTTTATTGTAAAGATTTATTAGTTTTTCATACTCCACTAGATTAAAGACTTACTGTTCGCTTGGGATGTCGTCTCTGATTTTTTCGTTGAAATCATGATAATATCGTCATCATCGGTATCCGTAGAATCTACCGCTCTTGCTGCTGTTCTCTTCGAAACCGCCTTTGCTTTGCCTTTATTCTTGGGCTTATCGACCTCCTCCACATCACTGACGACTGATGTCGCTGTGTTGCCAGAAGCGGCGGCCGATGGACGTTTCTTGGGGGCCCTATCCGAAGTACTTGGTCAGGAGCGGCAACCGCCCTTGTGGTAGATCGCAGCCCACGAATAGGATGACTGGACAGATCTATGCGCACGGATTTGGCAGGGGTCATTTCACCACGCGAGTTCACTGTATGGATTATGAATTTGACTCTACAGGTCCGTAGAGTCACTTACCTTTCCGAGCTGTCGGAGCCGCTTTCGAACGCTGTTCTTGCTCAATCTGCTTCTTTCTTCTCTCTTCGTCCTTGAACCTCACAACCGCCCTCCCAAACCTGGTCATATCGTGGCCTGAGGACATCCTTCCCAGTTGGCCCCTTTTCTATGCCTTCCTTGAGAAGTGTGTAGACCTTGAACCAAAGGTCCTGACGCGGCTCCGGGAGTTCGGCTTCTCAACAGTATATAGACGGTGTGCTTTTCTCTGTCGAACATATTTATTAATCCTGCTTTCCAACAGTCGCCGCACACTCACTAGTTGCTCGAAAAGAGGCTTCACTCCACGCTTATAGTCTTCTTGGTTAACGGTAATTATGCGGAGTTTTTCGTGGATTTCCAATATGAGCGCGGAAGACATAGTAATAGAAAATTAAGGAGGAAATAAGATGATTAGAATGAACAGATGACTATGGTGTGTGTTTAAAGATAGTTGAATTTCGGCGCCGCGAGAAGTTCAACGCGCAATAAAGTCATGTGACCGGGTCGGCCGGAATGTAAAGTCAAATTAAATACCGATCGACAATGATATAATGTCATTTGATCCTTTGTACATAACACTAACATATCATGCAGAATGGCGAGACAACGACTTTGCTCATTTCGACCAAAATACCTGGCTTGACTGCGGCCATGATATTAGAGAGAGCTCTTGAGAAACTTCGCTGGGAAGAACATTTCAAAGTACCAATATCGACTGTCACAATCTCAAGTGACCCCAACAAAAATTCGGAGACAAAAATTCCTGGAGTACCAGTTATATTTCGTGGTGAGTCATAACATTATTTCAGACTATTAACACATGTTTATACCATAGAAGGGGTGGACATAGAAAACACTGATAACACAAACTTTGGACGAACATCCGTTAAATTTCACTTCCAAAGACCAACCGAAATCGAGATGATGGAGGCAAGAGGAGGCGAGGCGGAGATGGACTTGGTCAATCCACAAGAAGTGTTTCAACATTGTTATCAACCTGGTAATAGCATAGACATGTGGGAGGTTACATGTGGACCTCACAGCAAGAAATACCCATGGCGTCGGGATAATGTTCGTACAACTTCGGAGGGTGCCTCGGACACTGTCGATAATCATGAAAAGTTTTTTGTTCAGTCGCCGTATGCTGACATTGCTGCCGCACGGCCTCCGGACAATGAGATGCCCCTCAAGCGGTCGCCGACAGTCAAACATTTAATCCTATCAGTGGAAACCAGCCACGGCATGATCACAGGTTAGCACTGTTGGTATAACCAAAACAACATATAAGTAAACACTTTAGAAAGGCAGCCAAGCGGTCAGACATTGGCAGCGTTGCCTCCGCCACCTACCAGTAATCCCCGCTGGCCACCCCCCGGCTCGCGAATTGTCAACACGGCCACCGCCATCTAATAATGCTGGAAGCCGCCCACCACTAGCTCACACATCCGAAAGCGCACCACAAGCTCATGCATGCCAAAGTGTAAGGCAACGAGTCAGTCGGACATCGTTAACGCGGCCCCCACCACCTAGTATGAAGCCTTATCATCCCAGCCACTACTCTATGTCTGAGTCGAGCCATCGCACAAAACAATTTGAAAATCCAAGTGACAATCTGAACCGGCATCCGCACCATGTAAAGCGAATCCACCGGGGCGGGCATTGCAACTACAGAACCCTCTCATCGCATACGAAGCAAGAAAAAATACATGCAATAATGTAGCATGCAATCCTGTTGGTAGTGAAGAGGAGTTTGCTCCAGGGTCATCGTCCAGTGAAGATGATTCAATATCATCCTCCAAGCGTACTAAAAAGCGTAGGCGTTTGTCCACGCGTGCCCAGTCCTCAAAACGTTTGAAGGAGGATCAAATTGTTGGGGTTTTATCGGACAGTGTGGATGCGGCCTCCGACTGCAATTCAATAATTGAAATGGAGAATGCATAACAAAGATCGGCATCAACTGTCTTCTGCACGCGAAACACCTATGGAAATTCAAGGAATATACTCTGATAGCAATAAAGGCAAAAGTGTATATTAGATATAGTTTTTAATATAATGAGAAGAGTTATAGTTGAATGCCAGAGGCTGAATACTTTGGTTGTTAATACAATCTATAATTACGTATTTGAACATTGTTAATTGAAGTAATGAAAGAGCACAATAGACAGTTTCGGCCGCCTGATAAGGTAATTTCTTTGTATTCCTTGTTTGACCGACCAAGCGGCCTCCGCCTGAACATAAAACGTAAGGTACTGGCCTTCCCCGGGCGACAGGTGCTATAGGGTAGCTTTTATTGAACCTATAACTCATACCCTTACAATCGCCGCGGCCGTTTTTATTTGAATCGTTACTCCTTCATGTCTGTTTCTTCGAATTATGGAATCAACGTATTTGCAAGATGTTGGATAGACAAATATTGGCTGTAGGGCATGAATAGATGCCCACATCAGTAGATTCGTCTAAAAATACTGTTTCTAAAACATGTATTTCCGTAGATTTCCAGGGTTTGGGGAGATTGTTAAATTACAGAATATGGCTCTCGTGGTGATTTCGGGTGTTCTACAAAAGATATAACTGACATTGCGATAGCAAATACAGCTCGTTTGGTTCCAAATTTTTGGCATTATAGTCAGGAAGCGTCTAATAGATAACCTTGACAAAAATTTTGACATGAAAGAGCTGGTTTGAAAAGGACCCTTGAAAGTCACCAGATTGTGGTCGTGAGGAACATTGTAAATCTTGGTTGACCTCCGGCCAAAAATGGTTTTCAACACTAGCCTAAAAACTCTTTCAACTTTAGTATACAAAAGAACAGGTCATTCTTTTGATATCCTGCTAATTTTTACCGTCATTGAGTATGCACCACAGCCATAATATGAACTTCATGAATCTCAACTTGAACGCCCGTTATGGACGCCTCTCGTGGTGATTTCGGGTGTACTAGAAAGCACATTAACCCTTGTCTAAAAAACAATTTTACTTTGGGTATATAAAAGAGTAGGTCATTCTATCGATTTACTGCTGTTTTTACCGTCATTCAGAGCCCACCATAGCTGTTATATGAACTTCATGAATCTCGACTTTAGTGCTGGCTATTGTCGGACAATGCCGATGTAGGCAATGCGTGGAATGTTATAAGTTACTGTGTTAGTTATCCTCTACAGTCATATGCCACCCAGTCATATGCCACCCCAGGTCGTACACGGCCTGGATGTTTCTCATTCAAGAAAACTTAAGCAAAAACGGGAGTACTATCGCAGGTATTTGCTTCTATCATTGCACAGTGTTGAATAATCAATGAAAATTTTCAGAAACATTGACAATGAGAGGGCTAAAGCTCGCAAACGAGCTAAAAAGTTAATCTTCAGCCGATGCAATGACAACGAACGGTCTAACAATATGATAGGCATAAAGAATTTCCTCCAGAAATAACTGCCATACACCGGGAGAAACATTGTCAGGCTCAGGGCCGCTATCGAGACAAGAACAAGGAAACCCTACGAATCAAAGCTTGGAAATATAGGTGTGTACATATCACTGTGTGGCATGTTGATTGCCGACAATGACAGAACCCAGACAGAGAAAGAAAGAAGAGTTGGAGAAGGCACAAGCAGAGGCAGAATATCAAATGTTCATGGAAGAATATAAGGATGATAACTGAAGTACTTAAATGCCATCGGCTGCCGCATAGTAAGTAAAATATTGAGGCCACGGCGCCCGGGAGACACCGGTGATTAAGATATAAGTACACCAGAAGGCAAGTATAAGTGCATGAGGGAATCATTCGGCTGCCGCAGGATAAGTAAAATATTGAGGCCATGGTGCCTGGGAGACACTAGAAGTCAAGATACAATAAAGGAAAGGGAAAATGTGATACCTTAACAATTTGTGCACAGAAATAGGCCAGTATAATTGCATAAGGGAATCATTCGGCTGCCGCAGAATAAGTAAAATATTGAGACCATGTTGCCCGGGAGACACTAGAAGTTGAGATACAATAAAGGAGAAGGAAAAAGTGATGCCTTAAGGATTCGTGCACAGACGCAGGCCTATTACAAGGGTCTTTATCAGGGCCATGAAAATAGATACTCAATCGTGAGGGCGTGTTGGCACGCCTGACGGTTGACAGCACCTTGCTACAGACTAATTCGCAAATAGACTACAGGAGCGGCTACCGACGGTGCAGCTATTTCATTATAATTTTTCAATCATATCTACAGCATTGGATATAATTGGACGAAAATATTTTCAGAGTCACTGTGGGCCATTTTTCAATTTCACCATCATCCTACCACAATGCCAGAGGGACCGGATGGACAACCGGTGCAGATAGAGGTGGGGCATTCCACAACTGCAATAGATCCTCAGCATGATCCAAGGATGCCCTGTGCAGCACCTGGACTGTCAATCTGGAAGAATGAAGAATCAGCTATCCTTCGCCGCGAAATGTTGGCCGGCTATCGAGCAGCACCTCGTAAAGAGAAGTCACGATGGGTGGCAAAGAATGTTGTTCCTTTAATAAAGGCGGTGTTCGGTGAAACCTACAAAAAAATACACGGAGAAGGATTCAACGCTTCTTAAGCAGTGGGACAAGAAGAAATTAGTGAGTAGGTGCTGAGATAGGTTCATAAAAGTCGTACTAACATTGTTCAGCAAATTTATACCTGGTTCAGGAACAATGCGGCGACTGAAAGAACAATGCGAATTCCAGGATTTAATATCAAAACTAGTTATGGCTCACTAATAACGTCCGCTAAAAAAAAAAGACGTAAATTGAGATAGAGGCAAAAAGTGCTGGCGAGGGAGCATATGGAAGAACAAGCGGCGGCCGGCATCGAGCCTATGTCTCAATCGGAAGCCGGTAGTAGCAAAAATTGGATTCGATTTTATTCTGCCGCCAAATCAATTGTCAGAAAAAGAATGAACAAGGAAGAAAAAGGAAGAGCCAATAACCTAAGCTGGAAGAATGGGAAAAAGGAGGCATCCCCGAGATGTTCAAGCACAGTCAGTATAGTTGCCATTCTGATCAGCCATTGTCTATTGTTCTAATCCTTCCCCATCGATCAGGAATGCATATAAATATGGGAGCAAGATCATACGGGCAATGGACAAGGCACGGTTTAATTCTATGAGAATGAGAACAGTGGCATTTGAATGTCATTATGATAAAGATGGGAACATGCGCTTTTCAACGCTCGTCCTGCAACTGACTTGCTTTCCGAGTACAATAACAAGACAAGATTTACAGATATGACACACTGGGCGCCTAAATAACGATCCATCAGGAATGTTATCATTTGACATTGATGAGCCAGAGGCATACAGCTTGGCAATGGAGGGTTTTGTTCGGTGGTCCAAGAAGATTGCACGACTTGAAAATCCTAATCGGGGGGTCCCGGATGCGAGCCTGAAGTGATCAAAACAAGAACATTTACGGTCGCCGATCTCACATATACGGCCGCCAAAATGCCACAGATTCCGCCACCTATATTGAACAAAAACGGAACCGAAACCCATGTTATTCAGAGAGATATAGTAAGAACATTGTGGAATAAGCATCTTGGTATGTCAAAAACGGCACTGCCTTGACAATTGCTCACAATTTTTAGAGCTTGGTAAAGGGCCAAAAGGCAGAGTCCCCTACAAGCTCATGGTACAAAATGGTTGGAAGTTATACATTGATAAAAAATACTTTCCGCTGGGAATAGTCTTGCAGGAGCCCGGAAAGTATAGCGCAGAAGAAGTACAGAAAATACTCTATCTGTGGAGGAGGCGTCAGGACAAGTTTGTTATACCCTTCAAATTTACAGCGCTTTCCAGGAGCAAGGGCCACATAACGGCAGCCGCCTATCCTGCTGGACTTTTCGATGGATATTCCGAACCGGCCACCGACGATCCTGACAATGTCACACCACCCTTCTCAAGTTTGATTCCCATGGAGCCTGCCAGTGAATCAGACGAAGAAGGATACGTCCACAAGGTTAGGGAGAGATCTCCATCGTGTGAAATGTCTGAAGTAGAGGGCACCGACGGTCATCTCATACAACAAAACCAAAACAATGTTGGCGGCCACCTCACAGACTCTATTGGTCATAATCAACCAGCACAAACCAGTGTTGTGCAATCGTCCACTGTGCAATCGTATGTCCACCAGGTTAGGGAGAGATCTCCATCGTCCGAATCGTCTGAAGTAGAGGGCGCGACGATCATCTCATACAACAAAACCAAAACAATGTTGGCGGCCACCTCACAGACCCTGTTTGTTATGATCAACCAACACAAACCACTGTTGTGCAA